>CAUYRT010076138.1:0-47629 GCA_963574885.1 Lepilemur ruficaudatus
CAAATCTTTGGCTGCTCTGGCCAAAAGGAGGCGACAGGAAGGATTTGCTGCGGCCTTGGGGGACGGGAAGGAGCCTGAAGGCATCTTTTCCAGAGTGGTGCGGTACCATTGAGCGGTTGGTACCACTGAGTGGTTGCCACCGTGCATGTTAGGAGGGCTTTTTCCCCTGATGATCATAACGAAAATAAGAGCAAAGTAATTATTTAGCCAGCAGTTTGTAAGTTTGATTTGTAATTGTATTTACATTTCAGGAAGAGGCATGAGAAGGCTTTGTCTTCTCTCAATGAGACAGATACACAGGATTGTCTCCAGTAGATTGTGCCAATAAAGGTGTGGGGTGTTTGGCTTTGTGAGTTGTTTTCTGGTGTCAAGCAAACACACCTTGGGTGTGCTCTGCGTCTGAGGTGCCTGCATACCCACCATCGACAGTCGCGTGGCATGGGAGAGGTGGCTGGGGTAAGGGGTCCGTGGTTGTAGGACTCAACTGAGCCTGCCCCTTCCTTCTGCAAATTTGGGGATTTGCCCCAGGCTTCTGACCCTCAAGGGCTCTGTGGAGTGGGTTGTCCAGCACCCAGCTCCCCAGTTCCCTGATCGACCCCAAACGCCCCACTCCCTGCTTTGACCCGGCCCAGGGCTGACCTCACCCTCCACCTTCCCCTGGTCTCTTTCTTGTGTCCATCAGGGACCCTGTGGCTCAGCCCTTTTGCCTCAGTGAACACCAGCCTCAGTTTCCAGGTTGTCTCCCTTTCATACTCCACAGCCCAGCAGGCAGTGCTTCTGGTCCCAGCCTCCCTTCTGTCCCTGCAGATTGGGCTGACTTTTCCAACAGGTCCCCTGGGGAGGTCTTTTAACAGCTAACAGTCCCCTCCATTAAGTCCAGGAACATGTTCTCGACAAGCCACAGGAGCTCTACCAACCCTGTGCCAGATACACACCCCCTGCAGTGGACAGTGTGTCCCCTCGATTGCTCAGGGCCAGGTCCTCCGTGGCCCTCTTGGGGACCTGGCTCCACCCAAAGCTGTTCCCATCTGGAGCCCCCTCTCTAGCTCTGGGGTCTCTTGTCTTCTGCCTCATTCTTGGTGCCCACAGTTGATCCCACCATGCCCTAATAGCTTTCACCAAAGTGGTCTCCTGGAACTAGAATAAACCCAGCAGACACTACACGGGTACCTGTCCCATCTGCTTGCTAATGCCTCCCACGTTCATGCAAAGTGCACCCAGCCCTGGACTGGCTGCCCTGCAGGGGTTCCCACATTGAGTGCCTGTCCCCCCTCCCAAAGCAGCCACACTGCCCTGTGCTGGCACCGTCCTTAATCCTCTGCCAGCAGCTGCCTAGGAGGCATTCTTCAGGCTCAACACTCACCTCCCGCCCCATGCAGAACCTTTCAAGTCCTTTCAAGTCCATGCATCTCCTAGATTGCTTCAACCTGACCACTTACTCCTCTGCACGGTCTCCACAGAGGCCCCTGTCACTGAGCCTAAGGATGGCCACTAAGCCATAAGCATTTGGAGGGGGCTGAGTCTTGTTCAGTCTTTTCTGCTGCACAAGTGCAGTGCCTGACTATGTGCACAGGGTGCTTAATGCACATCAACTGTCAATAAATGGCCACTGAGTAGATAAGGTGGAGGACAAGGAGCCCTCGGGTGTGTGGGACCTGGGTCTGAGCATGGTAAGCTGCCTTTTCTGCATTCCCTCTCAATAAAGGAAGATGGGCATGGCAGACCACTGTGGGCCACTCCCCTGCAACACTCACCCTCCTCCAGCCCAGGTTTCCCTTCATGGTGGCGTGGGAGAGAGTACAGTGACCTGTCTCCAGCTACAGGCCTTGGCCCTGAGTGGCCAGACAGCAGGAGTGTTTCCCAAGTCCCATGCCTGTAGCCATAGATCACGGGATGGGCAGGCAGCCTGGGCAGAGCGGAGGAGAAACCAGCTGTGCGGTTTCCAGAGATTCCTTTCTTCCTGGACAGTGTGCAGCTGTAGCTCACTGAGAGGACATCCTGGAGCTGCCAGCCTTGGGGGGAGGAGATGGGTGGCTGTAACCACATCGCCCATGGCAGGCGAAGGGGAGAGAAGGGACTGATTCTCAGTTGACACTGTTTGAGATGCTGGATCGAGCCTTGCCAGGGCCAGCCCCACAGCAGGACTCGGGGGGTGAAAGCCAACTGGCCTCTGGATTTGAGCTGGTTTGAGCTGGGTAGTCAGCGGCAGCTCGGAGTGTCTCGAGCTCCTCCCCGTCAGCTTCCCCACCATCCTCACCTGAGGCCCTGTGCTAGCCCTGGTGAAAGCGTGAACTGCAGCGATAGATTAAGTCCTGCGTCCGTCCCTCCTGCAAAGTTGGGAGAGCAGCATAACGGGCAGGGCCTGTGTTCGCCCGGACAGAGGGTCAGTTGAAGTCCAGAGACGTTCACGTATGCGTAAGGCCCGTCAACGGTTCCCTGCTGTTTGTAGGGCTATGTCCGAACCCCTTCCCACACCGCACCCCGGGCCTGAACCTTGAGGGACTTCGGCCTTTCCGCGCGCTGCCGGGGCTCTGGAGGAACACAGAACCCTTTACCCATCTCTCTTCCCCGTGGGCGGAGTTTTGAAGGCAAGAACTCGGCGGAGTCTGCTGCGAACGTGCATCCCAAAGCCCGGAGTCAGTGAGCACCGAAGAGCAGTGACGCCGACAGCGGCTGGGGACACTTACCCAGCGCGTCGCCCCACTGCCCTGACCACCCTCCAGGGCCAGGCGAGCAGAGCCTCCAACCCTGCCCCGCGCTGGGGACGGCGGGGCGAGCGGGACACGCGCTGCCGCGACCCGGGCCTCTGCAAGAGCAGGCAACCACGGCAGCAACGCACCCCGCGCCCCACTCCGGACAGATGCACTTCCGGGTCGGGCCGGGCCGCGGAGCCTGCTGGGTTCCAGGGACGGCGTGCGGTGCATCGCTGATGGACAGGTAGCACAGCCAATCGCCACAAGGCGGCGTGGGGCCGCCCACGGGCCGAACCAATGGCGCGGGGCGGGGCGGGGCGTCCGCGGCCGCCGTGCGTCCGGAGGAGCCGCCCTGCGGGAAGGAGCCGAGAGGGAGTCGGCGGCACAAAATGGCGGCGGCGGCAGCGGCGGCCGGGGCTCCGGGGCCGGCGGCTCCCGGGGCAGCGGCCAGCACCCCGGGCTTGGGGAGCGCAGCCCCCGGGGCGCAGGGGGTGCTGATCGGGGACAGGCTGTACTCCGGGGTGCTCATCACCTTGGAGAACTGCCTTCTGCCCGACGACAAGCTCCGCTTCACGCCGTCCATGTCGAGCGGCCTCGACACCGACACGGAGACCGACCTCCGCGTGGTGGGCTGCGAGCTCATCCAGGCGGCCGGCATCCTGCTCCGCCTGCCGCAGGTGAGGGCGCGGCCGCGAGTCCCGGCCGCAGTAACCGCCGCGCCGGCGCCGGGAGGCGGCCCTTTTGTTGGCGGCGGGGCCGGGCCCGCGCCACTCGGGCCACGGCCGCCGGCCCCACCCCGGGCCCCGCCGTCCTGTCCGCCAGCGGGCAGGGCCTCGAGGCGGCCCCTGCGGGACGTGGAAAGCGTCTTAGTGTTGGGCTCTGTGTGGGGCGTCCCGCGTAACCCGCTGACTTCTAACTGCCACGGTCTTGAACGATGGAGACGAAAAACGATGGAAGGTTGCCTCTTTTCTAGGTGGCCATGGCTACCGGGCAGGTGCTGTTCCAGCGGTTCTTTTATACCAAGTCCTTTGTGAAGCATTCCATGGAGGTACGGGCTCGTTCCCAAGGAAATATATTGAGGAAACCTGGGTGTGTTACTTTGCCCGGTTGCTCAGAGGTCGTAGTACCTGCCCCCTAGTCTGAGCTCTGTACTGGAGGGTCTTGCAGGTCGCCTGTGCTGCAGGGTTGTTTTTCCTCCTCCTTCTTTCCCTCTGGGCGCATCTCCTCTTTGCTTTTAGTAGCCCTTAAGCTACTTAAGCCTTTGGAAAGGCTGTCCGGATTGGAACAAACATCCGTTTGTTGCAATGCTTGCATTTCAGCATGTGTCAATGGCCTGTGTTCACTTGGCCTCCAAAATAGAAGAAGCTCCAAGACGTATACGGGATGTCATCAATGTGTTTCATCGACTTCGACAGCTCAGAGAGAAAAAGTAAGCCTTTGTTAGAGCCATTGTAACCATCTGTCTTGTTTTTTTGTGGTTGTCAAGTTACGATAACATTGCCGTAACAAAATTTAGGATGTGAGGTTTCAAGCTTGTGGGATGTTCGTTAATGTATTCTCAAGAACCCAGAACAGGGCCTGCCCAGGCGGTACCCAGCGTATGCTGTCTAGTGAGGGACAGGACCGCAGCCTTGCTGGTACTGGTTTCCTGCTTTGCCATGTCATCTCACAATCCTGTCGTTACTTGTTTCCCACATGTTCTGAACGCTCTAGAGCAGGGGCTCCCAGTCTCAGCACCATCGACATTTGGGGCTGGATCACTCTCGGTTGTGGTGGATAGTTCTGTGTGTTGTCGGATGTTCAGCACCATCGCCTTCCTCTACTCGCTAGGTGCTAGGAGCACCTTTCCTCAGTTGTGGCAGCTAGAAATGCCACCTGGCCCTGGCATAGCAAAAGTGCCCCGGTTGAGAACCACTTAGCCCAAGACTTTATGCTCCTTAAATTAACGGAATTCCTTTGGAAAACACAGTCTTGTCTATTTTTAAATATCGTGCTTTCGTTGGTTCTGTTTATCCATTGAGCTCTTGTGCAGTGAGATCCTATGACCTTCACGTGTTCAGTCCATGAATGTGCACCAGAGAGATGTTTATCTGAAAGGAAAAGGGGTGAAGATTATCGGGACAGGATGAGTAGCTTCGAGTTGGGGTATGAGGAGTATTTTGGAATTTTGTTAGTTAAAGGAAGTGAACTTGGTCGTGATGTCTCTGTTGTGGTGTTTACATTAGATTCTCACCATTTGGAGGAAATTGAGAGACTTGAAAGACCTTGTTTGGTTTGACCCTCATGTGGACCACGTGCTTTGTCATTGTAGGAAACCTGTCCCTTTACTGCTGGATCAAGATTATGTTAACTTAAAGAACCAAATCATAAAGGCAGAAAGACGAGTTCTCAAAGAGCTGGGTTTCTGCGTCCACGTGAAACATCCTCACAAGGTGGGTATGTGCCTGGCCTCCGGGGGTCCCCTAGGCCACTGCCTCAGCCTGACCACCTCTTGCCATCTCAGTACGGGAAGGCTCTGAAGAGGACTGAGTGCATCCTTTCCTTGCTTTTCCAGTTTACTTCCGTAATCTCAAAATGATTTTTGATTGAATAGTCTCGTTTCTGTTAATTTTAGTAACATTTTTAAGAGCTTTGTAAATGGCATCTTTTAAGTTTGGGCTTACAAAAACAGTGGTAAACTGGTAAAAACTGAATCTGTTAGTATACATTTTTCTTTCTCAACAGCTAATTTTCTAAAATTGCTTTAGTAACGGTCTTACTTCTCTTATGGAACATTGAAAGAATTTTGAACCGTTTTACTCTGAAATGAACTAAAGCAGTTTTGTAGCATGTATTGACTGCGGGGCATGGCTATTGTACTTTAAGTTTACGTACAATATCGTGGGCATCTTCTGTGTTACACTTAAACAAAAAACTTGTTTTACAAAAAAGACTGTTGTTTGCATTTTGGTTTCATCCCCTTTTAATTGCTGGGTTTCCTCATATCTTCTCTCTTGCTTGTTAGCCTTTCTAGCATGAATTCAAATTATTGTTAAATTATCCACCACCGATTTAAGTGCTTTTCTTCATTTGCTGAAAGTATTTTCACACTGTGTTCTGTTCGAGTTGGTAACTGGGGTGCAGAGATGTTTAGGGCAGGCTAACCTCACTGGTGCAAAGGTGTTGAAGACAAGGATGGAAATCAGCCCGGTGAAGAACTAGGCCTTCCGTGCCATGGGGTGTGCAGCTTGGGCCTCACAGGCATGCATGCTGCCCGCTGCAAAAGCAGGCAGCGAGTGCATCAGCAAAGCTTCCCCTCCAGCTGAGCCATCCGCCAGATGTGTGACCAGGAGCCACCCCTGGGATCTAGCATGAGGCTCTTATTTGCTGCATGGACACCCACAAGATCTGAATTCTGGGCTCTTGAGGTTCTTGGTAATAACTGCCTGACCCGTATCTTCCAGATAATCGTTATGTACCTTCAGGTGTTAGAATGTGAGCGTAACCAACACCTGGTCCAGACCTCATGGTGAGTTGACCTTCCTTGTTTTACGAGACCAGCAAGGGCAGTGCAGGAATGTGTTGATATGAGGCACTTGGGCAGTGGGTAGTCGGTCCCATGACTTGGTTGTGGGCTGGAGTTGTCCAAGTGCCCAGTGTTCCTGTTGCTTAAATTCCAATCAGACTCCCAAAGTGTCAGGCACTGGCATAACGGTAGGTGGCCCATCTCTTCCCCGTAACCCTGGATTTCCTATGTCCCCAAACCCTTGAACAGTCCGTAGTCTTCTCTGTGGGGGCTGTTGATTTTGCTCAGTTGGATCTTCCCCATGACACGTGATAATTTAGACTTAGCGGTGTTATATCTCCTGTGAAATTAGATCCCCTTGGGAGAAAGGTGGGGAGGAAATTTTGCTACACCTCTGGGACTGATTTTAACAATGCATGTACATGCTAGAAATGAAGCCCAAAGTACAAGTTAGCGTTTGGGTGTCTAAGTGAGTTTTTCCCACAGAGTTAAGTCTTAAGGGTCTTAATGTTGCTGACTGAATTGTCTGGTGCTATGACGTGTTTAACAGAGAACCTATTTTGACTTTCCTTTTCTGTACTCTTTCAATCAAAGGGTAGCCTCTGAGGGTAAGTGACTAAGACTTCTCCTCTGCTGTCCAAGCGCTTTGGTGCAGGGACAGCGGCCGTCTTCAGCCAATCCAGTGCAGGCTCTCCACCGAAGGCTGGCTCTAGACTGGTGGTATGCGTTCGATAGCATAGTCATGGCCGACTGCTGCTTGTGGTTCTGACGATTGTGCTTCTTGTTAATCCTCTGTTGTGCTTTGGTAATTGTATTGATTAGAGTTGATAACTGTCTTGACTTGAATTTTGTTCCTTTAAAACTGCTGTACCTATACCATAAAGATGCAGTACCTTTCTCTTCTTAAAAAAATTCTATGGAAAGTTGTAAGAATTGAAGTGAATTGGCTGATGGGAATTCAGACTGTCAGTGTGGGATTATGGCATTATTTCTGGAAGTCCTAAAGTTGCTCTTTTCAGCAGCTAAGCTTGACACATTCTAGTAAAAGGTATGCATCTTTAAATTATTCCATGGACACTTTTAAAAATGCTGTAACTTAATTTAAATATTAGCAATAAGTTTAAATGTGTTTTGAGGATTTCATTTGTTTTAAGACTTAAAAGTTAATGGATTAATATTATTATTACTTGAATACTGAAAATTTTTTATTAGAAACAAAAAAACTTACTGATGGTTAAGTTTATCACTGTGTTGTTCACTTGCAAAGTTGCTGCTGGGATGTGTGGCCACTGGGCTGTCACACCAGCTTCCTTCCGATGCCTGGAACAAGAGCTTCCAGAGCCAGGTGCCTCTAGGAGGCATCTGTAGAATTTATCGTTTAGAAATCTGAGTGGGTTTGTATGTCACTTTCTCCAGGTTTTATTTAGGGTAAAGACACAGGGGCAGGGTGGGGGGATGAGTCCAGTCACAGCCTGACTCCCCGGCTCACCATTATTGGGGTGTGTGAGGAGTAGTGACCATATAACCTGTTCACCTGTTTTCTCATGGAATTAATCTTTCATTTTTGCAATATTGATAAAGAGAATATGAGGTCTGATTTTAGTCTATTAAATCTTAGAGAAATATATCCAAAGAAAAATGCTAAAAATGTAGCCAGTTTAAAAACTTTTTAATTTGATAAAAATGAAAATTTTTATATTTTCTAAATATGATAAAGTTTTTTAAATGTACTAATTGTGATGAAACTGTTAGTATTTTGTTGCTTTGTCTGATTTTATGAATGTTCGTTTTAAGACTCCTTGTTGCAATGGGACAATTTGGAAACGATTCTTTGCTAAGCCGAGAAGAGGACTTCCCTGTGGGAACTGAGCCTCCTCTGCATGACGTCCTGTGCATCTGAATTGCACCCAGGGCTGTTTTTCCCTTTTCCAAGTGGACTCCCTCGTGGAAGCTGCAGCTCGGTCGTCCAGAGAAGGGCCAGGCCGTGAGCTCTCTTCGAGGACAAGGAACTCAAGAGGACAGCTTGTCTCACAGCAGCCGTCGTGCAGGCTTCGTGCTCAGCCAGTTCATTTGAGTTTGCATGTTTCTCTGCACTATGGATTTTGAGCATTTAGATTTCTTTAATCAGATACATTTTAACCACTACAGTAGACATTTTCTTTCTGAGGTATTGTGCTTTGCATGGGAGCAGGCCAAAAGTTGAGGGGGAAAAGTAAAGTTAAAGTCGGTTCTCTTTCATAGCAACACGTATTGTCTGACATTCAGCCAGCCTTTTTTTTTTCCCAATAATTTCTCTGCTTTCCTGTCCTGATTCAGAAAAAGCAGCTAGAATGTTCCTCCATTAACTCTTGAGATTCACAGGACTGTCTAGCTCTGAGTCCTAGCATTAGACTACTTAGAGGAGTAGTGACTTTAGATAATTCAGACGGACGCCCCAGATTGCCGGGGGGCATTGCAGTTCCTCTTGCGCTTGGTTTCCAGGAATTACATGAACGACAGCCTTCGCACCGACGTGTTTGTGCGGTTCCAGCCCGAAAGCATCGCCTGCGCCTGCATCTATCTCGCCGCCCGGACCCTGGAGGTCAGTGCCTGGCCACCGCGAGGGAATCCTCGTCTGACCCTTGCCCAGCCCACAGTGAACTCTGGTGTCGTCTGCTTCCAGTTACGCTCACCTGTGCCGGAACTTCTCGGTGGCCAGCAGGCTGTTTTATTCCCCTGAGTGGGTCTTGCTGGCCACGCAGCTGTCAGAAGAGTGTGACAGTGAGTGTTTGTGTTTACAGATCCCTCTGCCCAGTCGTCCCCATTGGTTTCTTTTGTTTGGAGCAACTGAAGAAGAAATTCAAGAAATCTGCTTAAAAATTCTGCAGCTCTATACACGGAAAAAGGTTCTATGTTTTTTCCTGTAACATACGCATTTGTGTTTGATCAGAAGCCTCTGTGCTAAGTGGACGGACTCTGGTTTGCGCAGGTTGATCTGACACACCTGGAAGGTGAAGTGGAGAAGAGGAAACACGCCATCGAGGAGGCAAAGGCACAGGCCAGGGGTCTGCTGCCCGGGGGCGCACAGGTTCTGGACAGCACGTCCGGGTTCTCGCCTGCCCCCAAGCTGGGTGAGTGTCAGGGTGCAGGAGTCCACTCCCTACAAGGGTGAACATTGGTGACCCTCGGGAGCTTTTGTGCTCCTTCCTGCTGGATTTCTCTTGGGCTTGAACCTGCAGCTTGTCAAAGTGCCCTGCAGGTACGGAGTCCAACCGCTGGTGAACTTTGAAATGAGACACTGGGGCCCCGAGAGGATTTTGTCTGTATATTTTCATTAGTGAGGGATCTGGACGGGCTTTCTAAAATACTTTTGTTTACCCTACTTACCCAGTTAGCTTGTCATTAGATAAAAATTTTGCAATCTGGGGCAGCAGATTGTATTGTCAGACCCTAGAGCTAAGTCTGGTGCCCACTGCCCAGTCCCTGAGGAAAGGTGAACGGGGTGGAGGGGCCCTTCTGTGTATCTGTGATGCATCCCAGGCTGGCAGCAGGAAGTTCAGACCTGTACAAGTGGCTCACTCTGAAATACGTTAGCTCACTCTGCTAACGTATTTCTTACCAGAAAAAATAAGTTTTTTGTTTTTAACTTCTTGTACTTGATTCTAGTAGAATCCCCCAAAGAAGGCAAAGGGAACAAGGCTTCCCCACTCTCTGTGAAGAGTACCAAGAGGAGAATGGAGGGTATGAAGAAAGCCAAGGCTGACAGCCCTGTGAACGGGTAAGGCGCCCAGGGCTGCCCGGGTGGCCAGCAGGGTTATTTGGAGAGACTCCAGGTCTGTAACCGGCTCCCGTCCTGTCGACAGCTTGCCAAAGGGGCGAGAGAGTCGAAGTCGGAGCAGGAGCTGTGAGCAGAGCTACTCGAGGTCCCCATCACGATCTGCTTCTCCCAAGAGGAGGTTTGTGACTTGGTATTTTTCCCAGGTGGCAGGAGGTGACGTGGCTACCCTTGGGGACAGTGGTTCTTACCCTGAGGTGGTTTCTTTCTTCTCCAAACCTGGAGCTCTTGCCTCTGTGAGACCCTGTGGGTGTGTCTGCCTGGTTGTGACAGGTGGTCACGTGTGGTGGTGCTGTCCTTCCTCACAGGAAAAGCGACAGTGGCTCAGTGTCTGGCGGGTCCAAGTCCCAGAGCCGCTCTCGGAGCCGGAGTGACTCCCCACCAAGACAGGCGCACCGCAGCGCTCCCTACAAAGGCTCTGAAGTGAGGGGCTCCAGGAAGTCCAAGGACTACAAGTATCCCACTCAGAAGCCACACAAATCTCGGAGTCGGAGCTCCTCCCGCTCTCGGAGCCGGTCCCGGGAGCGGGCAGAGAATTCTGGAAAATATAAGAAGAAAAGTCATTATTGTAGAGACCAGCCACGGGAACGCTCGCGGTCGTACGACCGCACCGGCCATCGCTATGAGCGGGACCACCCTGGGCACAGCAGGCATCGGAGGTGAGGCGGGACCCTGCTGGCTGGCGGGCACGGCCCCTCCCCCTGGGCTGTCTGTCTGGCGGCTGCCCTTCGACCCTCCATCGTGCACATCTCGGCCGAGCGGCCCTGTAGCACGATTCTTTCTGGAACTGGTTTATGGCCAGACTTTGAGGTGATTTGGAAATGGAATTGAGGGGACGGCGAGGTGCGCTTCAGGCTGGCCTGGGGCTCAGCACACACCTGTCCCACCTCAGCAGGAGCCCTGCGGCAGCTCGGTGGATAAGTGAAGCCACGCGGCCCGTGGCGTGGCCTGGTGCTATCTGTCGGCAGCCACCTCCCCACCCCCACCAGTGCTCAATTACGTTAAGCCAAGAAGGATGATTTTTAGAACCTCTGCCTATATTAGGTTGTACTATGTACATATTTTGCAGTGTTTCAGTGAGAAAATGGCCTTAATAGCCCCTTATTCTCTGTCCATGTTGTAAATAAACACGTTTAAAACAAGTTAAAACTATATACGAAAACTCAGAACTTGAATTCTGTCAGCTTAAAACTTGCATAGAGAATTCTGATTTTTTAACTGTGAAGGTATTTAGATCTATCTTGAAAGTCGTATATTTTTATCTGTGCAATGCTGAGTGCAGGCCACCAGCTCCTAGAGAAGTTTCCTATATATGCATTTTTTGTGGTTGAATAAACACAACTCTGCTCAGGACATTTGGGAGGACAGATTTGTAGCCTTGTCGTCTGCTCAGCTTTCTGGCCTCGGGCACGTCTGAGCTGCTGGCCCGGCTCCCTCTGTTAACTCGCTGGGCCAGCCCTCTGCCTGGCAAGATGACAGGCTGCGTCCTGGGGGCAGAAGGTGGGAAGGTTTGGAAACCAGGTCACTCCACAGGGCTCTTTCTCGGGGTAGTGCTGGTGGTTCTTGGCTGACTGGGGCCTGATCAGCCCTGCTGCTCTCTCCTTTCCAGGAACCATCGAGGGTGTGGGCTGGACCTAGGTGCTGCTCCTTGGGACGGGCCCAGCCCCCTTACCTTTTATAGGCAGTCAGCCCCCAGGGAGAGGGGCCTGCACTGCCCAGGCACCTGCCACCCTAGCACCCCTCGCCCCTTCAATGCCAGTGCACTTTTTGAGGCAAGGGTGGTGGTTTCTTTGTTCTATCCCCATGTCGTGCCAGGATGGTGGGTACTTAGGGCAGGCACCTCTGGGCTGCACTCCAGGCCCTGAGAGCAGGAATAGAGGTAGGGCCAGACTGGGGGTGCTCTCCACCTGTGACCCCTTGGCTGTGGCCGTGAGCTCCGGGTGCTGAGCAAGGCAAGTGTGGCCTGGCAGATGACCTGTCCATGCCATTCACCTTGTCTGGCCAATTGCTGGCACCTGGCTGGGCCCCACTAGAGTCCCTGGCCCACCTGGGCAGGCCTGTCTCTAAAAGCACAGCATCCTCCTGTGGGGGAGGTGCCCCTGCTGGGCTTTGGATGTGAGGGTTGAGGGTGCCTTTGCTCTGTGGCTTCTCTGCAGGCTGGGGTAGGGAGGAATGGGAGTTTGTGTCCCTGGAGCAGCACGTGCAGAGCTGGCTTGGCCAGCCCAGGGGCCCAGCTGCTTTAGGGAGGGGCAGAGGTGCTGAACCACCACACCTGTGCCCCCTTCTCATTTGCACCCAGGGCACGGGCCCTGGAGTGAGACCAGTGGCTCAGGCTCTGATCATGCAGTCCCAGCAGAAGTTCACTCCACACCCTGAGGCCAAACCAGGTTGGACTTCCGGTGCCTGCAGCATACTCCTCTGTGTCCCTGGGCCTGGCCCTGACCAGTTCACACCTTCCCCCTTGACAGCTGTGTGGGCAGCCACGTGAAGTGGATGACTTGAGTATAGGAGGGGCTGGGGGCCAGTGCAGGATGCCCCAGGTGGGCCTGGCAGCAGGTTCATGGCCCCAAAACAACTCAGGTAGTGCCTGGAGTGCAGCAGCTGGGCCAGCTCACCCGCACCTGCTGGAAAGCATCGTGGCCCAGGACATGCTGACCGTTAATGAAACCAACCAAGTGTCCATCCCATAGTCAGCAAGAGGTATATGGGCCCCACCATCCAGGACAGCCACCGTGGTGCCCCCCCACCTGGCACTGGGCAAGTAAGACTGACAACTCCCTCGTCCTGAAGCAAAGTCAATGCCTAACAGAGAGGCCAAGACTGTCACTCCCTGGGTCTCCGTGCAGCATGGGGTATAGAAACCACTGCTCCTGGTCTGCTGCATCCAGACACCCAGCCACTGAGAGAGAAGTCGTGTGACTCAGGTGCAGTGGACGCCAGGGTGTGCCATAATGTGCTGGTAAGTGTCTAACAGACATTCTTAACAAAAAGGGGACAGGGGAAGGTAGGCCGTGGTTTTTCAAGTTTTGTGGCACAAATACTTTTATGGCCAATTTCAAGTTGCCAACATAACTTCATTGAAGGTAGTAGCCATTATATGGTTTTTCCTTCATCATTTACAATACTTAAATAATAACCTTCACACCATGGATAACAGTAAAATAAGTGATGAGTTTTGAGTATTTCCTTTGTTTTCTTGCTATATTGCCCAGGCTGCTTTTAAACTCCGGGCCTGAAGGGATCCTCCCTGCCTCAGCCTCCCAAGTACCTGGGACTACAGGTGAGAGCCACCACACTCGGTCCTTTGTTTTTAGTATAATTTATTTAACTGTAAATTTATGTGTTTTAAAGTAGTGCCTGTGTTTAGCAGCTGGCTTACAAACTCCTAAAAACTTAATGGCTACTGTCTTGCTACGATCTGGTCCGAGAGTGCTCTCGCACACCACTGCCAGGCTCTGACAAGGCAGCACAGCCCTGCCTAGATTGCGGCTTCTGTGACCCAAAACTCAGGAGCCCTCAGCCACTCCCACCCTTGGTGTCCCTCCAACCTCCAGGCCCGAGATGCAAAATTTCTAAAAATTCTAAAGTTTCTAAAGAAACCTATTTGCCTCCAAGAAAAGTTTGTTTGGGAAAAACAGAAATATGTGCAAGAACTGTGTACTTTCCTTGAGAGACTAATGAATTCCTTTGTTAAAAAGATGAGAAAACATAACCACATGCCCCCTCCTCAACTCTCCCACTGCAGTATTTTTTCCTCATATCTTAATGAAAGATTGATCTTCCTCATCTGGCTCCAGCTCATCTAACTTGGCAGGCTTTGCTCACACAAGCATCTGACACCTCCCAGAAGTGTTCCTGCCACTTCTGTGGAAGGCAGCCCACAAATCTGGGATGGGCAGTCATCGGGGTGGCCTCTGTCCGCTTGCTTCCTGAGCAGGCTCCATGTAGCTCCTGTGACTGAAGGCGGATGCCCCAGCCATATGCTCATGTTGCACGGCCAAGGTGAATGAGCAGCTGCCATGCCCTGCTGGGACCCTTCCCTTTTGGCCTGGAGCCTATTGGGGTACAAGAACTCTAACAGGTTTTGGCTTTTCTCACTTCCAACTCCCCAAAGGCCAAGTTCCTGGGATGCGGGAAGGAGGACACTCTAGTTCATCCTGGCCCCCAACACTTTCTCAGACGGAAGTATCCACATCCCCCGTCTCCTACTGGTCCTTGATTCTGGGGAGGTGCTCTTATCTGCACCCTAACACCTCAGAAAGTTGAAGGCCAAAGTTGCCAGTCCCCAGCTGGGCACTTTCTGCCTTTACCTGGATTATTCTCAACATGATTGCTTGCTCTTTGACGGACTCCCCGCATCTTCCTGAATGCTGGCCAGGTGAAGACAGGACAAGGGGCCACCAAGGTGAGGGTTGGAGTCCGGAGGCCCCCGTCCTGGCCCGCCTTGCTCATTTTTGACCAAATCTACTGGGGGAAGCTGTGCGCTTCGGGTGAAAGGCAGGCTTGCTAACATGTTCATAGGCCTTCCTGCTTGGGATCTCGACCAGCCCCTCTGGGAGGTAGAGGAGAGCATCACCTGCCACCTGGTGACCTCAGTTGTAGAGCTGGGCCCAGAGCCTGCACTTCCTGTCCTCACACTGGCCTCTCCTTTCTGCCACTCACTGCTTAGCCGGGTAGGCGTCTGGGGACGACGCAGCCTGGCCACTTACTGCTGAGACTCCCTGGAAGACGCTCCTGCAAGGCAAGCCTCTGGGCAGGCCAAATGGGGGCTTGCTTCCTTTTAAAATGGAAAAGAAAATTCACCTATGCAAGAAGCGTTGTGTTGCTCCGCATAAGATGCAGGGCTCCTCCATTTATCCGGACTGGGGGAGAGGGGAGGCTGCGGGGTCAAAGGGATGGCGCAGCAGGAGCTGTCAGTTGGAGGGGGAGCAGGGGAACCCTCCCGACAGCGGGGCGCCCACGGCTCCGCCCCCAACACGCCTGGCACGGCGGGAGCTCGGGCCGAGTCGCCACCGCCTGTCTGCCTTCCTCTCCTCACGGAGGGCTGCTCTCCAGCCCCGCAGCGAGGAGTCGGGGAGGCCGGGCCGGGCCCGCAGGCACAGCACCGGGCTCCAGGTCGCTGCCTCCGGCCCAAATAGAGGAAGCAGCCCCAGCCACTTCCGCCGGCGCGTACGTCACTTCCGCAATATTGAGTCCGCCGCTCGAGCCCTTGGGGGACCCGGCCTCTGGCAGCCCGGAAATGACGCGTGATGCGGGCTGCGCAGGAGCAGAGGGCACCCCTTGGGATTGTGGGAAATGTCTCCCTGGCTTCGTGAGGGACAAGGCGGAGCTGAGGCACCGGCCCGAGGCTGGAGCGAAGAGGGCGGGTCTTCTCATCTTTTGGGCCCGCGGGGCCTGCGCCGACGTGGAACCGGGCTCCGGGAGGACGCCAGGGGGCGCTGGGCCTCGGAACCGTCGGGCGGCCGCTGCGGACGGGGGACCAGTTTGGGGACGGACAGGAAGCGCCTGAGCACGGCGGAGGAATGGTCAGTTTGGGCCGCCGGGGTCGAGCCCGGGAAAGGTCGGCGGGAAGCCTGGGGGTGCGGGGGGCTGCGGCGGGCGGACCCCGGGCACAGCCGCGAGGGTCCCTGTGCCAGGCTGCGCGAGCCGCGCCGGATTGAGGCCGGGTCCCGGGCCTGGGAGCCTTGGGGGCGTCCGAGAGTCGACGGCGCCCCGCGTTGTGGGCTTGGCGCCTCGCGGGGCGAGACCGGGGCTCGGGGAGGGCGAGTGGCCTGCCAGAGTCACGCAGCTGGGGCAGTGGTGGCGGCGGGATTTGAGCCCGACTCGTCGTTGAGGGTGAGCCGTGTTGGAAGCAGCGTCCTCTTTGTGGGCTGGGGGTGACCGATGATGAGGGGATGCGGGAGTCGCGGCAGGACGAAGGCCCCCGTCCTGGCCCGCCTGCGACTGCTGAGGCCGCTGTCCAGCCGCCCCACGTGATCTGAACGGCACCTGTGTTCCAGCTCCCCTGAGCGCCTGGGGCTGCCACCCACAGACCATGTTTGTGACGCGCCTGACTTCTCAGCTGGTCAAGGCTGTCCCCTGGGCAGGTAGGAGGCTGGGGGGGGGCAGATGGGAAGGATGCACACCTGGTTAGGAATGTGGGTCTCAGCAGCCCAACCCGCCCTCAGCTGTTGCCTTGATAGCTGGAGTCAGGGGCCCCTGGCCAGACTCTTTCCCCTGTAAATTTCCAAGTATGCCATGGGGAGGTCTGGGCCCCAGAGCATCAGCAGGGCTTTGGGCCAGGAATAAGATACATGGGAGTCATCGCCGTGACCCCTGAGGCCCCCACAGCCTCATGAGTGGTAACTGTGCCATTTTGTTTTCTGCAGGCTGCAGTCGGCCCTGGCCTGTCTCAGGGGTGCTGAGCAGTCATGCCCACAGGCCCCCGTACAGCGTGCAGCCAACAGGCCCTCGTAGGGCTGCCTCCCTCCCTGGCAAGGGAGCCCAGCTAGAGCTTGAGGAGATGCTGGTGCCTAGGAAGTTGTCCATTAGCCCCCTGGAGAGCTGGCTCACTGCCCGGTACCTCATGCCCAGACTGGATGCTGGGGCCCCTGGGACTGTGGCTTCAGCCCAATTTTACGAGTGTCCACCTAGCCAGGTGGGGGAAGGACCCAAACAGGAGGATGGGGGGGTCTGGGATGCACCTCACATGCAGTGCAAAAATGTGCTGAAGATCCGCCGGCGGAAGATGAACCACCATAAGTACCGCAAGTTGGTCAAGAGGACGCGGTTCCTGCGGCGGAAGATCCGGGAAGGACGCCTGAAACGGAAGCAGGTGAGCGGGGCCCTTCCTCAGCCCTGGGCGGGCAGAGTGCTGGGAGTGCATGGCTTTGCCACAGGTTGGTTTGTGGTCTCTGTTTCCGTCCTTGCAGATCAGGTTCGAGCGAGACCTGAGGCGCATCTGGCTAAAGGCAGGCCTGAAGGAAGCTCCTGCAGGCTGGCAGACCCCCAAGATCTACGTGAAGGGCAAATGAGTCTGCGTCCCTCCCCCGTGCCCCATTGCTGCTAGTGATCCGTTGCAATAAACGTTCGGAGGACTCAGCTATCCTGGGCTGGCCTGGAGCCTCTCCTGCCTGGTGTGAGCTGTCTTGAGACGGGTGCTGTTCTCTAGTGTTGTAGAAGCCTAGGGCACAAGCGGGCAGGTTGTCTGACCTTTTTTCTGGCTGGCCCTTGTCCTCCATCCTGACAGTGCTGGGCCTGTGGGAACAGCAGCCTCACTGTGGATGAGTGTGTGCCCTGTGCCCAGGAAGGACTGGTTGCTGCAGCCCCTCCCGTGGCTTATGCTCCCTGGGAGGACAGACTGTCATGAACACCTAGATGGCAGAAGTGCAGAGGGATATGCTGGGGCCAGGGAGGGCCCAAACTGCTGTGGGGGTGTGACTGGGTTGTATCGTACAAGTAGGGGTTCAGGGAGGCCCTTGTGTCCCTAGAGATGGTGGATGGCACCCCGCAGGCTTCATGTACCTGGGTCTCCGGTGGTCCCCTAAACTGTCAATGCCTGGCTAGGACAGTCATATCTGGTTGTGGGGGCCAGGGTGTTGGTGTGGCTGCAGCCTCCCCAGGTGTGTCAGCCTCCTGGCCTGCTGTTGGCTCCTCAGCATCTTCCACTTCTGGGGTCTTGAGTGGGGGTGGGGCTAATTGGGATGGGATGGCCCAGAGGGTGGGCTTTGGAAAGCTCGGGGTTGGGGCTGGCTGAGGAAGGGGCAGCATTTATGGAGCTGGAGGCCACCGGTGATTCCAGGTTGCTCTCTGGGTGGAGAGCAATGCACTACCCTAACGTCAGAGGGCCTGGAGGGGTCTTGGGCTCCTGCATCAAGGCATGGGGGCTGGGGAGCCAGCCTGGGGCACCAGGCATCCTATCTGGGCCTGTGTTCTCCTCCCTGTGCTCCCTGACAGCCGAGTTACCAGAGAGGAAAACCACCCTGCCCTCACCCACCTGTGTCAGGGTCGTGCTGCCTCTCACCAGGGGCCCATGAGGGCTGCTTTTTTTTTTTTTTTTTCAAAGTGGGTTTCTCTCCGTTGGCCAGGGTGGAGTGCAGTGGTGTGATCACAGCTCACTGCAGCCACAGACAAACTCCTGGGTCAAGGGATCCTCCTGCCTCGGCCTCCTGAGTAGTTGGGACCACAGGTGTGTGTCACCACGCCTGGTTAATTGGCTAATTTTTAAATTTTGTAGAGATGGGGTCTCGCTATGTTTCCCAGGCTGGTCTCAAACTCCTGGGCTCAAGCAATCCTCCTGCCTCTGCCTTCCAAAGCGCTGGGATTACAGGTGTGAGCCACAGCGTCTGGCCATCCAGCAATTTCTAGAACAGAGCAGACTTGTTGATAGCACAGGTTGTTCCAAGGAGCCTAGTGGGCCGAGGCCCTGCAAGAGCCAATCAGCAAGGGAAACAGGCTTCCAGACAGCTGGGCCCTGTCCAGGTCTCTGTCCTTGGGTGCGTAGGGTCTCACGGAGAGGTTGTGTGCAGTGGGCCCTGAGCGGGTGAGGCTGCAGCGGCCTGGAGGCGTCTGGAGACTTTGGTGGGTGTGGCCATGCTCCCCCCTGCACCACAAGGGGGCAGCAGCCTGGTTCCTGACAGCCGCCCCCCAGGGCCAGGCTGAGAACCAGGACACTGGGGGAAGCTCCTTGCAGGCCCCCAGCTGGGGTCACAGGCATCCCCCCTGGTCTCGGTTTCCCCAGCTGTGAGTGGGGTAGAGGTCCTCAGGCCAGTGTGGGAGAGAAGTGGGGTGCTCAGTTGAGCTGTCTGGGTGGCCTGTGCGGGGTGCGGCACACCTGGACAGCACATGTGACACTGGCCACCCACCCTGACGTCCTCCACCCCTCCTGGGGGCCAGCTTTCGGGTGCTTGAAGGCGGCAGGCCAGCCGGGGGCTCCAGCCACTCAGCCTCACAGTTCCTCCCCAGCAGTGGCTCTTAGGCCCTCAGCTGTCACAGTGGGGGGTGCTACGAGTGGCGAGTGGAGGTCAGGGACGCCCCCCACAGGACCATCAGCCCCAGATGTCACTGCCCTGTTGAGGCAGCGCCTGAGCTGTCCCCCCCTCCCGTCCCTGCACCCTGTGCCCCTCCTGCAGGGCCTGGCCCTGCCTGGGCCGCAGAGCTCACCATGCCTGTGGCTTAGAAGCCTTTGTCCCCAGCCACAACCTTGGGAAGCAATTTTGGGGGTTTTATTTTTATCTCTGTGGCTCCTCCCAGGCCACAAGACGCTGTCTCTCCCCTCTTCCCTGTGGAACCTCCACCCTGTCCCCCCAGCCTGTGGGACCTGCAGCCCCCTCTCCCTGTTTCTCAGTCCAGTGCTGGGGTGTCCCCTGAGTGAGAGGGCAGAGGTGGGGGGCGGCTACCGAGCTGCCTGTGATGTGGTCTGGCCTGCGACCTGCCCCTCACCCCAGCTTGTCCTAGCAGTGGTCAGGGCTTGGGTTGCAGCCAGGGGAGGCACCAGCCAAGGCCAGAGCTGGTGGCCGTGGTGCTGGACTCGTGCTCTGGACCCTGCCTCTTGGGCCCAGTGGTCGGTTTCGACAGCTGCCAAGGCAGTGGGGCGTGCCAGTGAGCTCAGCCCCAGCCCCAGGCCTCAGTCGGTGGCCGCACCCCTGTGGTGCCGTTGTTTTCTGGGCCTGGGTCGTGGGTCCGACCAGCGCGGTGCTGTGGCTTCAGAGCTCACTCAGCACAGGAGCCTCGGCTCCTGCTCCCGGTGCTCCAGCCGGGGCCCTGCTCGCCCCAGATGCACGCGTGTGTGCCAAGTCAGGCCCAGAACCTCTAATGCGCTGTGCTCCCCATGCCCGGGCACGGGGAGACCCTCAGTGTGGATCTGAGCCTGGGAGAAAGGAGCCGGCTCCCTGGGCTGGACTGAGGCCACTCTGCTTCCCGGGAAGGACGCGTCCAGCTCTAGAGCTGGAGGCATCTATCCACCTTGGTTTGGGACCCGCCTTCCGCTAGCAGGACAGCGCGGCCCCCAATGTGGGCCTGGGGGGGTTACAAACCTGGGGAGCTCTTGTTGGGGCTTAGAGGGGGGCGAGCCCCCACCGCAGGCCTAGCCCTGTGGGCTCCCCGTCAGTCTCCAGCCTGGCAGGTGCCACTGGGCTGCTTGTGGATGAGGAAACTGAGTCCCAAGGTGTGGGTCACCCACGTGGGGGTCACAGCAACAAAATGGCTGGGACCAGAGCCGGCCGCTGCGGCTTTGCTGTCCGGGAGGCCCACGTCACCGTCATGGCCCAGCAGGCTGACCCTGGGTGCCTCAGAGGGTGTCACACGGCCTCGCAGCTCAGCAAGAAGACTGTTTCCTTTCTTGTGCGACTGTTTTGTTTTCCCATTTAGTTTTTTTCTTTCGCACAGTTTTCTACCTAACTCACTAATTCCGCCCAAACTTGCCGACAAAGCATCGAAGGTTTCGGTTCAGTTCTGCTCCGGCACTCCTGCTCCCCACCCGGGACGCCCTCCGCAGCCCGGCCCGCGCTGCCCTGGCCCCCCCAGCTGACCTGTTTCAGGGACGCCGTGTTCTCCTCTTGCGTGGCGTGCTCCCCTCTTTCTCGGAGAGCGTCCCGTAGTAGCTGGGAATGTGCACGTGGGAGACACGCCGCAGAACGAAAGAGTAGTAATCAACACACACGGAGGGGACTCCTTCTACCGCAGGCATCGTGCTAAGTTCTTCACAGGAACTGTTTCATCTCCCGGCAGGTCTGTAAGTGCCCCTGCGCTGTGGGGGGCCTCGAGTACAGACAGTGACCTGCTGAGAAGCCATGATTCAGACCACGGCGCCGGCTGCCACGTGTTTAAGTCGGTGGCTTTCAGACTTTTTGACCAAGACTCAAGAAATGCATTTTCACATCACTACCTGGTGCACACAACTGAAACAAAATTGTACAGAGCGATACCTAATGCAGGACTATTCTGTCGTAGTCTGTTTCATTTTAAAACGTTATCCGGGTGTGGTGGCTCACGGCTGTCATCCCAGCAGTCTGGGAGGCTGAGGCAGGAGGATTCCCTGAGCCCAGGAGTTTGAGGCTGCAGTGAGCGGTAATGATGCCACTGCACCCCAGCCTGAGCAACAGAGCAAGACCCTGTCTCAAAAAATAAAATGCTGTTCATCCTCCACTGAATTGAATCCATACTCACTCATGGAGCATAAGGTAATGCTGTTTGAAAAACACCGCACAGAATTTAATACTCATTTTGCTACATTCAGTTTCGTTGTAGGCGTTATCCATTGATTTCCTGCCGTCCTCTGGTCCCCGCCTCACACCTGCGCCCTCATGCCTCCCATCCTGGCAACACAGTGGCACTGTCAGTTGGGCTATATAACCTGTGCTTACATAACTGTGACCTGTAAGTGCCATTACAAGTGGAACCGTGTGATAGGCTATGATTGCTTTTCCCTCCCTGTGTGAGTTTTTGTTTTCCCTACAGTCAGTAATTGTCTTGTTTTTCTTTTTCTCACATGCTTAATTTTCTACAGCTTCATCACAATTTCATCACCAAGTTCTCTGCTCCACTCCCAGACGCATCTGCGATTCCATGCTTTCCTCTTGTTGCTGGAGTCTCCCCAGGACTTCCGATTACTCCCACTGGGCGGGGGCCCACTGTGTCTGGGCACAGATGTCTGCCTGGGATCCGGCTTCCTGCTCACAGGGAGTTCTCTCGGCCTCTCTCTCCTGTTTCCCGGACCCCTTACCTTCCATTTTTCTCCTGTGACATGCACACCCCCCATTGCTTCTGGGGGAGAGCATGAGAGGTAGTTTCCGAAACCTCACGTACCTGAGCGCATCTCCCTGTGTCCCGCTGCTTGCCTTGTGTTGGCCGGGGTCAGGGTAGGAAATCGTCACTGCAGCATTCACGGACAGTGCTCTCTCGTCTGCTAGCTCCCAGGGTTCATGTTGACGAAATTAAGCCCATTTTGAGTCCTGAGTCTTTGTAAATGACAATGTTTTTCCTCTACTGGGGCTTCTTTCTCAGCGACTGTTTTGAAAACCCACAGTAACATACTGCGGACGCCAGACAGAGTGGATCTGTTTCCATCCTACAGCAGCCCTGTTCAATCTGCAGACTCACAGCTGCTGTCCTGGGTCATTTTGTTGAGTTGTTTTACTGTGATTTCCTCCCTTCTATTTCTTCTTCCTGAAACTCTTGTTATAGGAATTTTTTTTTTTTTTTTTTGGAGAGAGAGTGTCTTGCTCTGTCACCCAGGCTGGAGTGCAGTGGCACCATCATAGCTCACAGCAACCTCAAAGTCCTGGGCCCATGCGATCCTCCTGCCTCAGCCTCCTGAGTAGCTAGGACTACAGGCCTGTGCCACACCAGGCTAATTTTTCTATTTTTAGTAGTTCAAGGGTCTCGCTCTTGAACTCCCGATCTCCTCGGCCTCCCAGAGCGCTGGAATTACAGGTGTGAGCCACCGCACCCAGCCTATAGGAATAATTTTCTATTTTTTGTCTCATTGGTATCTTCAACATTTTCTCCAATCCATTTAGTGATCTTTTTCATTTCTGCTATTTCATTTTTAACTTCTGAGACTTTTTTGAAAGCATCCTGTTTTTGTTCAATGCATGCAGCATCATCTCTGCTCCAATTAGCGATACATATTTGCTCTACTCCTCTCCCCTGACCACCCTCTAGTTTCTGCTGCCTCCAAGTTGCTTTCTGGTTTGTTGGCTTTGGTCCCTGTTTCCATGTTTGTGGGTTTCCTCTGGTGGTACCTGGTTGCCTGCTTATATTTAAGAGTGTGGTCTACAGACCAGCAGCAAGCAATGTCGGAGACACCCAGACGTGGTCTCTAAATACCTTTTCCCACTTTTAGTGGGACCCAGGACTCTTTGGAGACATGGCCGATTTCAGGAAGTTTGCTCACTTCAACAAATAAAAATACAAACTCTTAGCTAAATTTGAATCTCAGATAAACAGCAAGTGATTTTTCAGTATGAGTATGTCTCATGCACCTTTAACCTGGCAGCCCTGCTCCAGGTCTGGGCAGGAAGGGCCTGGTGTGTCTTAGGACCAGAAGGGACAGCACCTGCTGTCAAGAGCCACTGTAGGCGCTTTAGGACTCGGGAGCCAACCTCCAGTGCTCGCACTGGCAAAGGGGGGGCGTTAGGAGCCTCAAGCAGGAGAGTAACCACACTGGGTCGAAACGTAAAGTGCGTTGGAATCCACTGGGCAGCTTTGGGGGTTCTGGGGATCCAAGTCCCGAGACCTGCAGCGTCAGGAGAATGTTTTCTTTTTTTTTCTTGAGACAAGAGTCTCATTCTGTCACCCTGGGTAGAGTGCAGTGGTGTCATCATAGTTTGCTGCAGCCTCAATCCTGGGCTCAAGTGATCCTCCTGCCTCAGCCTCCTGAGTAGCTGGGACTACAGGCACCACCACGCCCGGCTGATTTTTCTATTTTTTGTAGAGACGGGGTCTTGCTCTTGCTTAGGCTGGTCTCGAACGCCCAGCCTCAAGCGATCCTCCCGCTTTAGCCTCCCTGAGTGCTAGGATTACAGGCGTGAGCCACCGCGCCTGGCCAACATATATGCTTAATTATGTTGAGATAACTGGTGTCTTATAAAAGATTTGTTATTGTAGCTTCGCACAATGCGATGGATTGTTTGCATTTCGTTATGCCATTTAGGCTGCCTGTGGTGGGTACAAGCCCCATCTCTCGCCGACCGGGGTGTGTTCTCTGCAAAGACGGCAACTGCGCTTCCTGCTTTCCCTGCACACACACCCCTTGGCCCTGTGCTTTAGCTGTGGCTCCTCTCGCGGCCTGTCCTCTCTCCCCTTGAATCTGGGCTTGTGATCTGCTCTGACCAAGAGAATGTGCCAGAATTGTGCCACGTTCAGGCCTCCCGGGGCCTGGCAGCTCCCACCGGTGGGAGGAAGCCTGGCCTAAGCCACCGAGTGACCAGAGGCCGCATGGAGAAGGGGGACCACATGGACAGAGCAATGACCACGTGGACTGAGGGGACCACGTGGAGGAGCACTGAGGCACCAGCCGCTAGAGGGAAGCTGTCTGGGACCCTCCAGCCCCAGCCCACACCACTTGTGCCCACTGCGTCCTGGTGGTCAGTCCTGGGGACAGCTCTGATGCCCTCCTGTGCTGCGCCGTGTGGGAAGGGGCTGGGAGGCTGCAAGCCGCACTCCTGCCTCATTTGCATAAATAGCAGAATGTCACTTAGTCGGTCATTTGTTTGTTTCAGAGGGAGTCCTGGGTATGGGTTTCATCCCCAGGTGCTCGTCAGCACCTCGCTGTTCTGTTGCTCGGTGTGGGCCAGCTGTGGCCACTGGGAGTTCTCTCTTGCGCCCTTGACCTGCCGCCATTGTCATTATTACTGTTTTTAGCATTTTCTTCTTGCTTTTTGGGACGACAAGATGCTCTCTGTTTATCTTGTATATTTCCTCCCTCGGCCCTAAAACAAGCCGTTTCTCTGAGGAGCCCTGGTTCCTCTCGTTGGAGGTGGCCCCGGACCCCAGGTCTGGACGCCCGGGTGCTCACTGCTCCTGGGATGCGGCGTTTCCAGGCCCTCGTAGCTGACAGCGCTGGGAGACAGGTGTGCGTGTACTGGCCCCACTCTGTGCACGTTTCTGTAAATGCTGCGTCTGTCTGTGTCTGGGCTAAGCCAGCCCATCCCCACACGGACCGCTCTCCGAGTGGTGAGAACCTGCTCCCACCCTCTGGTTGCCATTGGCTCAGTGGCTAATTCCAGCTGCACGGAAGCCACATCCTGTATCCCACGGGAATTTACTTTAGGGCAGCACTCCCCCCCCCTTCAGTGATGTTATTTCATTTGTAACACATTTAGACCCTTTTGTCACATTTGACTTCCTTCCTGGGATTCCCTGGACCTCCTAAACGAGTTTTTTATATTAATAATTGGCATAAATTAAGGTTCACTTTTTCTTTTTTTTCAAAGGCAGGGTCTCTGCTTTGTCATCCAGGCTGGAGTGCAGTGGCATCATCACAGCTCACCGCAGCCTCAACCTCCTGGGTCCAAGTGATCCTCCTGCCTCGGCCTCCCAAGTGCTAGGATTGCAGGCATGAGCCACTGCGCCCAGCCCTGGGCCTTGCTGTGTTATGACACGTGGCTGGGCTGAGCCCCCTGAAGTCTTTGCTCCCACGCTCTGACCCACGCCACAGCCACAAACAGAAGCCCCGCCCCCTGCGCCTGGCGAGCACAGCTGGTGCCTGCGGTGGAGGTGCTTCAGGAGCCCTACTGGTCACCAGCCTGTGACGAAGGGTGACTGGAGCTGAAAGGCAATAACTCGATGACTGGGGACTGGGCCAGCACAAACCAGGATCGATACAGACCTGTTTGTTTTTTTGCCATAATAGAGTTGTGTAAACCAAATGTGTCACCATAACCATGGTGAAAATGTCACGTGAGAAGCCACGGTACAGGGACCAGGATGTGCTCCGCAGGGGAAGCAGCATCCTCGGTGGCGGCTGGCCCGCAGGCCCCTCCCAGCCAGCCAGGAGCGTGGCAGATGCCACTGAACACGGGCCCTGGTGGCATGTCAGGGCTTCTGGGACTCCTGGTCTCAAAACCGATGAGTCGAGGAGGACAACAGGACACACTTCTGTCCTGGCAGCCTTTGCGCCTCAGCTCAGGCTCAGGCGGCGTCTGTGTGATTTCAGCCGACCCCGTAGCCCTCTCAGAACATCACAGCCACACAGCGGAGGGCACCATGTCGGTGACACCACGGCAGGGCACCCTGACCACAGACCGGCGACAGCTGGTAAAGTCTTTGGTCTTGATTCCTTAACATTTTCCCAGGACGAAAGGGTTGGCTGGTCCGTGAAAAAACGTTTCTGTATCTTCTTGTCTGTGTGTTTTTTTTTGTTTGTTTGTTTGTTTTTTGAGACAGAGTCTCACTCTGTTGCCCGGGCTAGAGTGAGTGCTATGGCATCAGCCTAGCTCACAGCAACCTCAAACTCCTGGGTTCAAGCGATCCTCCTGCCTCAGCCTCCCGAGTAGCTGGGACTATAGGCATGGACCACCATGCCTGGCTACTTTTTTTTCTATGTATTTTTAGTTGGCCAATTAATTTCTTTCTCTTTTTAGTACAGATGGGGTCTCACTCTGGCTCAGGCTGGTTTCCAACTCCTGACCTTGAGCGATCCTCCCGCCTCGGCCTCCCAGTGTGCTGGGATTACAGGTGTGAGCCACCATGCCTGGCAGGGCTGTGTTCTTGAGGCTGCGGCCTCAGTGCAGTTCCCGGCAGCCGTGGGACTAAGGTCAGTGTCTCCGTGGCTGTCACAGGGCTGCCCTCAGCTCCCAGAGGCCGCCTTCAGGTTCTTGCCCTGTGGCCCACCCAGGAGGCCATGTCACCGCGCAGCAGGGCTCTTAGTGGCCACCCCTGGAGGCCAGAGGGAGCGGCTCGCTGGGGCGGAGGCTCTGCAGCCAGGGTGGGACCTGATCGAGGGTAGGAGGGAGCTGCAGGGGTCTGGGGGCCCATCCTAGAGTTCTGCTACCACGTGGGCCTTATGGGGCTGCTGTCCTGGAACGTGCGTGTAAATCTCACGCATGTAAACCGCCATCTCAGTGTCTTCCCCCATCAGCAGACCAGGGCCCCAGACCTCCCCCACCGCTCTGAGCTCCTGCCCCGTCTGCCCAGGCGGCGGCTTCCCGGGGCCCTTCCGAGGAAGCCCCCGCCCACTTGGCCCCCCAGCAGTGCTTGTGGCTGTCTGTGCGCACCAGGCCGGTGCTCTGTCTCTGAGGGAGGGACTGCAGGGCTGGCGTAGCACTGAAGACCCACTGCGCGGATGTGCCTGGCACACAGTAGGTGCTCAGAGACTGCTGGCTGAATGATGAACCAACGAACATCTTCATGGATGAGTAACTGTGTGATATGTGTCTGTGTCTGTGTCTGTGTGTGTGTCCCTGTGTGTCTGTGTGTCCCTGTGTGTCTGTGTGTGTCTGTGTCTGTGTGTGTGTGTCCCTGTGTGTCTGTGTGTCTCTATGTGTGTGTCCCTGTGTGTCTGTGTTTCTCTGTGTCTATGTGTGTGTCCCTGTGTGTCTGTGTGTGTGTGTCTGTGTCTGTGTGTGTCTGTGTGTCCTTGTGTGTCTATGTGTGTGTCCCTCTGTGTCTATGTGTGTGTCCCTGTGTGTCTGTGTGTTTCTCTGTGTCTATGCATGTGTCCCTGTGTCTGTGTGTGTTCCTGCGTGTCTATGTGTGTGTCTGTGTGTTTCTCTGTGTCTATGCATGTGTCCCTGTGTCTGTGTGTGTCCCTGTGTGTCTGTGTGTTTCTCTGTGTCTATATGTGTGTCCCTGTGTGTCTCTGTGTCTATGTGTGTGTCCCTGTGTGTCTCTGTGTCTATGCATGTGTCCCTGTGTGTGTCTGTGTGTGTCTGTGTGTGTGTGTCTATGTGTGTCTGTGTGTCCTTGTGTGTCTATGTGTGTGTCCCTCTTTGTCTATGTGTGTGTCCCTGTGTGTCTCTGTGTCTATGTGTGTGTCTGTGTGTGTCCCTGTGTGTCTGTGTGTGTGTCTCTATGTGTGTCTGTGTGTCCTTGTGTGTCTATGTGTGTGTCCCTGTGTGTCTATGTGTGTGTCCCTGTGTGTCTCTATGTCTATGTGTGTGTCCGTGTGTTTCTCTGTGTCTATGCATGTGTCCCTGTGTCTGTGTGTGTCCCTGTGTGTCTGTGTGTGTCTCTGTGTCTATGCATGTGTCCCTGTGTGTCTGTGTGTGTCCCTGTGTGTCTGTGTGTGTGTCTCTATGTGTGTCTGTGTGTCCTTGTGTGTCTATGTGTGTGTCCCTCTGTGTCTATGTGTGTGTCTGTGTGTGTGTCCCTGTGTGTCTGTGTGTGTTTGTGTGTCTGTGCCTATACGTGTGTCCCTGTGTGTCTGTGTGTGTATCTCTGTGTCTATGTGTGTGTCTGTGTGTGTCCCTGTGCGTCTGTGTATCTCTATGTCTAGGCGTGTGTCCCTGTGTGTGTCTGTGTGTGTCCCTGTGTGTCTGTGTGTGTGTCTCTATGTGTGTCTGTGTGTCCCTGTGTGTCTATGTGTGTGTCCCTCTGTGTCTGTGTATCTCTATGTCTATGCGTGTGTCCCTGTATGTCTGTGTGTGTTTGTGTGTCTGTGTCTGTGTCTCTGTGCGTGTGTCTGTGCCGTGTGCGTGTGTGTGCCGTGTCCGTGTAGGCGTGTGGCTGGGGCTGGCTGTATCTCTGAGTGCCTGTGGTTTTTCTTCCCTGTGAGCCGAGCTGCCTGGAATGTCCAAGTCACCAGGAGCCGGAGCCAACATCCGACCCTCAGGCTCCGAGCCCAGCGGGCTGGCTCAGCTCCACCCCCGCCGCTCCCTCCCCCCCCCCCCGCCCCACTCCCCCCCAGCCACACCCCTAGGTGGAGGCCAGGAGGGTCCCGGGCTCTGGTCTGGTTGGAGGCTTGGCCAGAATACGGTGATGTCAGTGGCTTTGTTTTGTCCTGCTCTGTCCTCTTTCTGGAGGGACGAAAAAGCCATCAGGGCTGGGACACAAGGTCACATGTTCACAGCACAGTGAGGGGGTACTCCACAGTCCCAGCCCAGGCAGGGCAGCAGGGGCTCAGGCCTGGCCAGGGGAGGCCTGGTCAGCAGCCCAGCTCTTGTCCCGTGGCTGTTTCCTGCTGGGGTCGGGGGTAGGCCCTGTGCTGCTCATCTGGGCCCCAACAGCCTCGGGTGGACAGAGCAGGATGAGCAGGGAGGGAGGGAGGGGTGCAGCCTCTGTCCGTCCTCAGCCAGGGGCCCAAGGGAGTCAGCTGCCCCCCAAGTGGCCCTCACAGAGGTCGGGTCCTTTCAGTTTTTGGCATCTGGCCCTGGGGCCTGCACCAGGGCTGGCTGGGTCTGTGGCCTGAGGGTCCTGCTGGACTCCCCTAAGCGTGGCCTGAGGCCAGAGAACCTGCCCAGAGAGGAAGGCCCTGAGGGGTTCATGTGCCCGGCCTGAATTCGGGCGGACCGGGGGCCCCAGTCCCCTTCCGGCTGAAGGCTAGGAGCTGCCCGCTGCCCCGCCCTGTACACGGAGCCGGCTCTGTCTGTCCCAGACTACCCCTGCAGCACTGCCTGGACACCCTCCCTCTTCAGGGAGAGCAGAGAGAGGACAGAGGAAGCAGAGGTGGAGATAGACAGGGCTGGCGGAGGTGGGGGGGGTGGGGGGGGCGGCCGCCAGCGCTAATAGAAACCAGTTGGAAAAACAGGAGGCGAGGCCAGCAGAGGCCAGGCCTTGAGGCCGGCCAGGTGGAGCTTGTTTTTCCAGGATGAAAGGCCCAGAGAGGAGCTGGGGGTGGTGCCGAAGTTCGAGCCCTGATTCCAGCTTAGAAAAGGGGCTACCCTGGGCCTGGGCCCTGCTGAGGATGTGGGTCCGCAGGGTGGGGCTGTGTCTTGTGTCCTCTCCTAGCGAGGCCCCCTCCCCTGTCTGGAGACCACAAGTTGCGCTGCGTGGCCCCCAGCTCATCTGAGGGCTTGGGGACAGGGCAGGGCTCAGGGTGAGACCCCCGCCCACCAGGGACTGGGCCTGTACGGACGCTCAGTCCAAATGGGCCATCCCAAGTATGCACCGATAGTTTTTTGTGGTTGTTTGAATTTTTTTTTTTTGTTTTGAGGTTTGCTTAACTAGAAGGAGTGGGTTTGGTACACAGTGCGTGCTCTGTCATTTCACATTGTTTATGTGACTTTGTAAGTTTTCCCAGAGCTTCAAATTTGTGCCTTCTGTTGGGGGGGATCCCACTCCCTGCTTCCTCCTGGGTGAGTGTCTCCCAGGAGCACTGTGACCCGGATCTGGTTAGGTGGGTTCTGGGTAGGTGGGTTCTGGGTAGGTGGGGTCTGTGTAGATGGGGTCTTGGTAGGTGGGGGTCTGGGTAGGCGGGATCTGGGTAGATGGGGTCTGTGTAGATGGGGTCTGGGCAGGTGGGGTCTGTGTAGGTGGGGTCTCGGCAGGTGGGTTCTGGGTAGGTGGGGTGTGGGCAGGTGGGGTCTGGGCAGGCGGGGTCTGAGCAGGCGGGGTCTGGGTATGTGGGGTCTGGGCAGGCCAGGTCTGAGCAGGTGGGGTCTCGGTAGGTGGGGTCTGAGCAGGTGGGGTCTGGGTAGGTGGGGTCTGTGTAGGTGGGGTCTGAGCAGGTGGGGTCTGGGTATGTGGGATCTGGGTAAGTGGGGTCTGGGTAGGCGGGGTCTGAGTAGGCTGGGTCTGGGTAGGCGGGGCCTGGGTAGGCGGGGTCTGGGTAAGTGGGGTCTGGGCAGGTGGGGTCTGTGTAGATGGGGTCTGGGTAAGTAGGGTCTGGGTAGGTGGAGTCTGTATAGATGGGGTCTGTGTAGGTGGGGTCTGGGCAGGTGGGGTCTGGGCAGGTGGGGTCTGTGTAAATGGGGTCTAGGTAGATGGAGTCTGGGCAAGTGGGGTCTCCCAGGAACACTGTGATCAGGGTCTAGTGTCAGGGATACCCGGTGGGTAGTGACTGGGCCAGGAGGGGAGAGATCTGCTCACCCCAGGCTCCCCGAGTCAGGGTCCCCCATTTCCCTGGCTGACCCCTTTGGGTCCTAAAGGTGACTGAGCAGCAGGGCCCGTTATACTCCCAAGGAGCCCACCACAGGTGGCCCCCAGAGGAGAAGGCGTGCCAGGGCGTCCCCAGCCTAGGGTCAGAACTGGAAGAGCCTCTTGGCCTGCAGAGAGGCATGAGGGGGGTGCCGTGGGGGCGGCAGCTGCCTTTCCGCCGGCCTGGAGCAGGCAGATGGGAGAGGACCCTGCCCCTCGGGGCAGCCAGGTGGCTCCGCTGGGAAGTGCCAGACGTCGGGGCGAGGAGGCCGCTCTCCCTAGAACCCCAGCCCTAAAGCATCCTGGAAGGGTCCCAGATGTCACAGACATACCCACAGGCCATCAAGAGTCTGCATCCTCAGCCCTCTTGCCCCTTCCCAGGACCTGCCTCGAGGGGCTGGGCCTTCCCCTCCCACCTGTCCAGGGCAGTGCTGCCCTCCCTCCAAGACAGCCAAAGCTGAAGCTGGGGCGGCCCGGGGCTCTGTGGAGCCAGAGGGGGCGGTCCACAGCGTGTCGACAGCCCAGGGCTCCGTGATGTCATAGCGGGTGCTCGGGAGAGGGAGGGGATCAGGCTGTTTTTCTGGAGAGTTAGAGCCGAGTGAGACAAAGCAGTTGGGGCTGGGCCGGGGCCATGGAGCTGCCGTCCCGCATCCTGCTGTGGAAACTTGTGCTTCTGCAGAGTGAGTGCCGGGGTGCAGGACGGCCAGGGGGTCTGAGCGAATCTGTGTCTTGTCAAGTGTGGGCCAGGAGGCATGGGACAGCCCCACCAGGGAGGGAGATGGCTGTGGAGGGACTGAGAGGGAGCTGCTCACCCAGGAGGGTGTGAAGTCCTCAGTCAGACCTCAGCCAGACCTCCCCTCCCAGGGTGCCGGAGCCCAGAGGCCAAGAAGGGTGGGGGGTGGGAGGCTGGAGCAGTGGGGCCTCTCCTGGGGTCCCCACCCCCACCGGGGCTCGAGGGGAAGCCCCTCAGGTCTGTGCATCTCCCAATCACAGGGAGGGGAGTGGGCTTGGGGGTTGAGGGGGCCTGAGAACTCTGGGGCTTGCAGGGTCTGTTACAGCCCCCTTCCGGGCCCCCTGAGCCCGCCCCAGGCTGGCCTGCTGACCCGGCACATTCCTCTGGGAAGCTCCCAGGCACTCAGCCACAGCTCGGGAGCAGCGTTTCTATGTAGGACCTTTAGGACGGCAGTGCCACAGAACGGCAATAAGGATTTTATGGCAGGCCCTGGGGGTGCACGGCCCACCTGGGGGAGCCGTGGAGAGAGGGGGGACCCATGGGCCAGCCCCTGCATTGGTCCAGGGTGTCACCCAACAGGCTTCCTGAGGGAGCTCTAACTGGTGGGTCTGGAGCATCAGGCTTGAGCTCTGTGGGGCCCCACTGTGACTGAGGGGCCACTGCAGCAGGGCTGCCCAGCCATGTGGCTGCAGCCAGCTGTCCCCTAGGGAGGTGTCCCCAGGGAGCAGCTGCATAAGCAGGTGTCTGGAGTGGCCCCCAGTTGAGGAGCCGGGTGGGGAAGGGTGTAGAACTGGAAACTGTCCAGGTGACAGCCCTGCTTCCACCTGAGAAAGTCCAATTTATAGTCAAAACGGACGATGAGGCAACCTGGAATTATCAGAACCCAGCAGGAACAAGTGCTGTTGGGGTGGTGGACATGGGTCACTGGCCACCACATGCAGCCTTGCTGTGCTTCAGGCCTCTGCCCTGGGAGGCTCTGCAGGGGCCCCACCCTGAGCCCTGGGTGTGGGGTGGGGTTCCCAGTGGTCTGAGGACCTGCTGCCTCTGGGTGAGTGTGTGGGGCCCCCAGAACCAGCCCAGGGTGCCAGGCGTCAGTGCTTTGGGTGGACTGCTGCAGTGATGGGGTGACGGCCACCATTCCTGAGCATTGGCCCTGGGGACACCTACACACTCCAGAGCCGGCCTGTATGGGGTCCAGTCCTGGCCCACCTCTTACCCCTGTGTCCCCGCTCCCAGAGGGCAGCTGCTGTCCCCACAGCCCAGGCAGGGTGGCAGCGAGGGCTGAGCAGGGGCTGTTTGACAGGCCCCCCACCTTGTGTCCTCGGCCTCAGCCTCACTGCCTGCCTGTTAGGTTGGCCTCACAGCAGCTGCATGGTGGAGGACCACAGGAGGGACCCCAGGAGCCAAGTGGGGGTTCCCGGGAGGGGGGTGAATGGGGTGCAGAGGCTGAAGCTGCCCGTCTCCCTCCCTGCCTTCCAGGCTCTGGTGTTCTTCTGTACACAGGTTAGTGACCACCCTGCTCCAGGGGTCCCTCCCATACCAGTGCCCTCCCATCTTGCCAGGCCCACCCTGGGCCCGTCCCCTTGGGTCCCACCCTTTCCCCTCTGACTCCCCTTATCCCACCAGGGCCCTCGGGGCCCGGGAGCTCGGGCAGCTCCGTGGTGTCCGAGTCCAAGGTGAGCTGGGCAGCAGGCTCCGTGGCGGTGCTGCGCTGCCAGAGCCCGCGCATGGTGTGGACCCAAGACAGGCTGCACGACCGCCAGCGCGTGGTCCACTGGGACCTCAGCGGCGGCCCTGGCGGTCCCGCGCGCCGCCTGGTGGACATGTACTCTGCGGGCGAGCAGCGCGTGTACGAGCCGCGAGACCGCGGCCGCCTCCTGCTGTCGCCCTCCGCCTTCCACGACGGCAACTTTTCACTGCTCATCCGCGGTACGGAGGCTCGGAGCCGGGGCCCGGGGACGGAGGCTCCGGGGGCGCGGGCGGGACCGCGACGCTCACGCGAGGTTGGTTTTCTCCCGGCGCGCAGCGGTGGAGGAGACAGACGAGGGGCTGTACACCTGCAACCTGCACCACCACTACTGCCACCTCTACGAGAGCCTGGCCGTCCGCCTCGAGGTCACCGATAACCGTGAGTGTGCGCCCCCGCCCGCCCGCCCTACCCGGCCCGCGGGCCGCTGACCGGCGCCCCCTCCGCAGCCCGGACGGCCCGCGCGTACTGGGACGGCGAGAAGGAGGTGCTGCTGGTGGAGCGCGGGACGCCCGCGCTGCTGACCTGCGTGAACCGCGCGCACGTGTGGACCGACCGGCACCTGGAGGAGGCGCAGCAGGTGGTGCACTGGGACCGGCAGCCGCCGGGGGTGCCGCACGACCGCGCGGACCGCCTGCTCGACCTGTACGCGTCGGGCGAGCGCCGCGCCTACGGGCCACCCTTCCTGCGCGACCGCGTGGCGGTGGGGACGGACGCCTTTGCGCGCGGCGACTTCTCGCTGCGCATTGACCCGCTGGAGCCGGCCGACGAGGGCACCTACTCCTGCCACCTGCACCACCACTACTGCGGCCTGCACGAGCGCCGCGTCTTCCACCTGCGAGTCACTGAGCCCGCCGCGGAGCCACCTCCCAGGGACTCGCCGGGCAATGGCTCCAGCCACGGCGGCGCCCCGCGCCCAGGTGCAGGAGGCCGCCCCAGACCTGGGGATGCACCTTTCCTGGGAGGGGTGTTTAGAGGGAACCAGCCTGGCCCGCACCTGCGGGACTGGTCCCCCGGCTGGGGCTGCTCCGACCCGCTTGTCCCTTGTCCCAGGCCCACGCGGCGCGGCAGCGTTGGCCTGGGTCGGGGCGCCCTGCGGAGGGTCCCTGACTGCGCCCTCGCCTGGTCCGTCCCCGCAGACCCCACACTGGCGCGCGGCCGCAGCGTCATCAACGTCATCGTGCCCGAGAGCCACGCCCACTTCTTCCAGCACTTGGGCTACGTGCTGGCAGTCCTGCTGCTGTTCATCCTGCTGCTGACTACCGCGCTCCTGGCTGCCCGCCGGCGCCGCCGAGGTGCGTGTCCCACTCCGGGCTCCGCGGACAGGGCAGGGGTCCGCTCGGAACCAGGAAGTACTCCCAGACCAGACCCTAACCCTGACCCTGAGCAGAGAGCAGCGGGGGCGCAAGATGGGGTCCTGGGGCAGGGGGAGCTGAGGAGGGGGCAACACTGCCCCCAATCCGAATATCCTTCCCCAGGTTACGAATACTCGGACAAGAAGCCAGGGAAGCCACAGGGGTGAGTGGCCCTCCCCACCCTCCTGGGAACCAGGAGGCGGTGCCCGCCCACTGCTGTAACCACCCACCACCCCCTCTCCAGGAAGGACCTGAACATGGTGGAGTTTGCTGTGGCCACAGGAGACCAGGCTCCTTACAGGAGTGAGGACATCCAGCTCGGTGAGGGGTTGGGACACCAAGGCACAGACTGTGGCTCCCAGGCCTGGTCTGGGGAAGTACATCTCTGGTGGGAGAGATCTGACCCTGCTCTCCCTGCACCAGATTTCAAAAACAACATCCTGAAGGAGAGGGCTGGACTGGCACACAGTCTCCCACCTGCCAAGAACATCGACTTGGACAAAGGTGAGTGGCTGGGGGGCACGTCTTCAGCCCACCCCGGACCCCTGCCATATCACACTCTGCCCACTCCCAGGACCCCTGAAGTCAGGCACCAGCCAGCCCCATGGGCAGGAGCCCCCCCCAAACACCTTGGCTCCCAAGCTGTTGGAAGTCCTGTGGGGCATCTGCTCTGAGTTTCCCACTGGGGAGAACTCAGAGGGCAGATGCCAGCCTGTCCCCTTGGCTTCCAGAGTTCAGGAAGGAGTACTGCAAATAAAGTGACCCCAGGCTTCTGGCTGGGCCAGCAGCTCTGTCAACTCCTGTCTGTCCACCTCGGGGGACATCTCCTGACCCTCATGCAGCTCACTTGGCCCCCTTCCAGCGGCTGGTCCCGCTATTCTGGAACTTGGCCAGGTGCAGAGGCCACCTCCACATCCCTCTCCCAGGGACTCTGCAGCAGTGCAGCCACTGCCCCACCCAGATCACTAGTGGCTCTGCAGCACAGCCTCCGTGATGGCCCTGGGGGCTGGGGCAGGAAGACACTCTTGGAGGGGGCTCTGTCAGAACACGTGGCCTAGGGGGAGCTGGGGTCAGCCTCAGGGCTGGCACCCCCACCACCACTCCTCCAGGGAGCTGCCTGCTGTCACTGAGCTCCCAAGCCCCCAGCTGCACTGTGCATTACTCCGAGCCCCCTAGGCCATGCTCAGCTCTGAATGGGGACCTGAGGATCAGTGAACTCCAGGACCCAGGCTAAGGCTCCTCTGTGTCGCTTTGGGCCCCCGAGGGCTACCCCATGACCCTCTCTCTGCTTTCCACTCCTACTCCAGCTGTGCTCCCAACGAGCTGTCCTGACAGTCACTGGGCTCCATGTGACTTCTGATTCTGACACCCTTCCCTTGGCTCTTCCCTGAGCTGGAGCTGGGGGCTGGGGCCACATTTGGCTTCTGTATTGGCTGAGGACAAGGGAAGGGGTGAAGACAGTTCCCAGGTAGCCTGTGCTGACACTCCACAAATGACACCCCACATTTGCTCCTGCTGGTGGAATTGCTACCATCACAATAAAGGCCACATCTGATTTTCAGACTTAGCCCCAGGTGTGCCTCTGAATCTCCCCCTGCCTCCCAGGGAGGGAGCTGAGTCTGGGCTCTGGGAATCCTCAAATGCTTTCCTCACCTTTGTCTGAAGTTCCACTGTCACTGTCCCTTCCCTTGAGTGGAAAGTCTGGGTCTATGTCCTCCTAGGGGTAAGTGTTCTGGGAAGGGAACATTGAGCCAATTCTGTGTTGCGTACTCCTGGTTGTGAAGGAGTTTCAGATTCTCTTGTTTTTTAAAATTGTTCATTTATTTAGAGATGGTTGCTAAACCATCGCTCACACAGGAGTGCAGTGGTGCCATCACAGCTCACTGCAGCGTTGAACTCCTGGGCTCAAGCAATCCTCCTGCCTCAGCCTCCCGAGTAGTTAGGACTACATATGCAAATCACCACACCCAGATGATTTTTCTCATTCTTTTTTTAAGAGATGGTGTCTTGCTATGTTGCCCAGACTGGTCTCATACTGGGCTCAAGCAATCCTTCCACCCTGGTCTCCCAAAGTGCTGGGCAGATCTTCTGAGGGTTTATTTGGACACAGGAGAGGGGAACATGCTGGTGGCTGAAGACAGAGAGGGGAAGCTGTGTTAGTTTAGGCCTCTAGGAGGCAGGCACCAGGTGGGAAGGGAAAACCAGACTGGGCAAATGCAGGCCTGACGCTGGGAAGGCAGGGAAGGCAGGGAAGGAGGGAGGCTCGGGCAGAAAGTGGCCCAGACTGCAGGGCAGCTCCAAGTCAGTCCTGGCCAGGCCATCACAAGGTCCAGCACTGGAATCCTTTCCTGCTCAAGTTGTTGACTGGTCGGGATGCGTGGTCTTGGCACAGATAGGGGGTCGGATTTGGAGGTGGGGAACAATGGAGGCGGGAAGGCTCTTGGCTGCACAGACCAGTGACTCAGGTCTGCCTAGGGGAGCATTTCCCCACCCCTGATCGCATGCTCCAGATCCTCCCAGGATAGTGGGGGCAAAAAAGGGTAGTGGCCACCCACAAGGACCCCATGGCAGGTGGGGCAGGAGGCTGGTCTGGGGAGGCATGGCTCACAGAGATGTGGCTTGCTGGAGGATGCACCGCCCTCCCAGTTCAGTGACCTCTGGCCAAAGCCCTTCCTGTAAGGGCTCAAGCTCTGACCACAAACCCACCCCTCCTGGCAGGGCTCCAGCCTAACCTCCCCAGGGAACTGGCCTCAGGCCTCTGGCTGCCAGCCTCTCTCAGACTAGGGCTGACCGTCAGGTGGGAGCCTGAGGGCAGCTGGGCCTCATACCCCTTCATGAATGAGCTGTACCAGTTTCTCTTCTGGTTTGTGCCTGGCCTGGGGGATGCAGGTCTGCCTGGTGAGCTCTCAGGGCAGGGGCTGTCATCCTCCTTCCCTGGGCCCCAGCAGAAAGCCCTCTAAGAGACCTGCCTGGCTTCCTCAGGTGACCTCTGGGGAAACCAAGGCCCGAGAGGAGAAAGTGGGTAGACGAACTAGCAGAGAGGTTGAGTGGGTGCTGCAGAGTCCTGCTGGTCGACCCCAACACAGCTGAGAGGGATGAGGTCAGGACCCTTGGCCGGGGATGACTTCTGTCTAACCTCTGGGTCCTCCACTCAGCGCTGGGGCCGACTCATAGGGGGGTCACGCACCCCATCTCCCCATCCTATAGCCTGCCTCCTCACTTTGGCAGCCTGGGACTTGCTCTAGTGGCCCCAGCTCTTCCTCCAGGAGTGGGGGCGGGAGCAGCGAGTGGCCGGCCTGAGGGCTGCTGGGGTCTCCTCGCCCTGACTAGTGCCCCAGCCAGATGGGTTTACTACTGGGACAAAACGCCTTGAGCTGCTGCGTGGTTGGACACCTCTGTGCACACCTGCATGTACCCGTATTCACGTGGCCCGCGGGACCCGGTAGAGAGCGCACGAGCTGGGAGCTGCCGCGGGGCACAAAGTGGCCCAGTGTTCCCGGCTCGGGGCCCGGACACGGGTGTCCCCAACTTCCCGCGGTGCCCTGCGGCCCACCGATGTCGTCCCCGAGCCCGGAGTCCCAGCGGAGCGCGGCGGACGCGAACCACGCCCAGCGACACCCATCCGCGGCCGCTGGCCCCACGGCTCCGGGCCGCAGCGTGGCCCAGGCGGCCTTCCTTCCGGCGGGCGCCACGCGCAGGGGGCGGGGCTTCCTGGGTCCCTCCGCCGCCCCGGTCCGTCCACGGCCCGAAGGCCCAGGCCCACCCGGGACCGCGGCCGGTGCGTGTATGGTGGGCTCCCCGCGCGCCCGGCCAGAGAGCTCCGCGCCGGGGCCAGGGACGGGGTGCCGGGAGCCGGCGCGGCCGACGTCACGGGGCAGTCCCGCCCCGCGCGCGTGCGCAGCCCCGCCCGACGGCGACATCAGCCTCGTGCGCATGCGCCGCTCCGCCCCCCGCGCGCCCCGTGACGTCAGCCCCGCCCCGTCCGCTCTCGGGCGCCCCCCGGCGGGCCGCGCGCTCAGGCCCGGCCGGCGTCCCTTTAACTGCGCGGCCCGAGGGGGCGCGGGCGGCGGCGGGGCGGGCGGCCAGGGGCGGCCACGGGCGGCCACGAGCGCCCTCCGTGCTGCGTCCCTCGCGCCCCCCGCGCCGGGGGCGGAGGGGCGGCCGCGGGCCGGGCGGCAGCCGGGGGCGAGCGGGGCCGGGGCCGGGGCGGCCGGGCGGGCGGGGCGGCCCCGCGTCGAGCCCCGGGCCGGGCCTGAGCGCGCGGGCTGGGCGCCGCCGCCATGGCGGAGACCAAGATCATCTACCACATGGACGAGGAGGAGACGCCGTACCTGGTCAAGCTGCCCGTGGCCCCCGAGCGCGTCACGCTGGCCGACTTCAAGAACGTGCTCAGCAACCGGCCTGTGCACGCCTACAAATTCTTCTTCAAGTCCATGGACCAGGACTTCGGGTCAGTCGGCCTGAGGGCGGCCGCGGGCCGGCACCTGCGAGCGGCGGGTTCGGCGGGGGACCCGTGGGCCGAGCGCTCGCCCGAGCCCGGAGCCAGAGGGGCCGGCGACAGGGCCTGGCCCGAGGCCACTCCTCCCCGGAGTCCCACCGGGCCCTGTCAGGCTCGGGGTCTGCTGCATCCCTTGTGCAGGGTGGGGCTCAGGGCGGGCCGGAGGTCAGGGGGTGTCGGGGAAGGAAGGGGGGGAGTCCCCTAGTTGGCATGGCGGAAAGTGGGATGGGAGGGACATAGACACCCATAGATCTGTCAGCTGAGTCTGCAGACAGGCTTCCCTCGGCGCACCCCTCCAGGGTCCCTGTGACAGGGCAGAGGTCAAGGTTCACTGGGGACCATGGAACTTAATTCCGTCTGTCCCTGAGCTTCCTGGCTGTTGGGCCTCTGACCCTACTGAGCTACACAGCAGTTGTGTTCTTGGGAGCACCCCAGGTCATCTGCCGTTTGGGGGAGGCCTGGGTCAGCACCTCCTTGCCAGGCCTCTATCGTGGCCGCCCCAGGCGAGGGGACCTCCCACTTGTGCTAAGCTGGGCCATCTGAGACAGTGAGGCTGGCAGTCCGCTCGAGGTCTGACCTGGCACAGCCTTGGGTAACCTGAGTCCCCAGTGCAGCAGTGCTTGCCGGGGTTGCTCAGAGGCCTTGTGGGCCCAGCAGGTGAGGCTGGCCACCCTCAGGCCAGTGGTGTCCTTGTGTGTGACTGAGTCTTGAGACTTTGACATTGAAGCCATTTGCTGGATTCTATGGTCGCATGGCTCCTGGGCAGCCCCAGGCCAGGTCAGGCTTGGTGTACTCTGTGACTCTCAGGGGCTCAAGGGACGGGTAGACAACTAGACTCTGTGGCCCACCTTCCCCACCAGACAGAGGTGCAGAGGGGAGGGTGCATCTTGGCAGGCTCTGATGGCCCAGTGTTCCCTGCCCTGCCGTGGCCTCTACCCCCCCCCCCGCCCGCACTCAGGTTGGTCGGGACAGGAGGGGGTGTTTCCTTTAGAGTTGGGCCTGGCCCTCTCTTTGATGGGCGTCTCACACAGCCTCTTTGCTCCTCTGGGCCTGGGCTTGACCGTGAGTGTGGGTTACGTGTAAGGACACTTTGTGTTGTTTAGTTTACTATTCTAACAAAAATCACCCAAGTCAGTGATGCTCCATCACAAACTCAGGCCCTGGGAAGTGTGTGGCAAGGAACATGCCAGCCTCCAGGCTGCGGCCCTCAGACCATGTCCTGGGGCGCATCCCAAAGGGACCCTCCCTTCTGCTCCTGACACCCAGTGGGAGCTGTCCAGGAGCAGAGACAGCCTGGCCCCCAGACCTGCTGCACTCCCAGCAGAGGCTGCCCTACTGGGCAGGTCGGGAGGACCCGAGGGTGCCCTGACCTCAGAAGTGGGTGGGCGGCTCTGGGTCCTGAAGTACGACTGAATGTTGTGGTGTTTGGTGGGCGCGGGTCCCTGGGGTGTGGGGCAGGGATCAGAGGGGCTTAGACGCAGGACTTCAGGGAGCTCAGGCTTACCGAGAGCTGGGAGGCAGGGGTTGGGCTGGGCTGTAGGGATTGGGTCGCTGTGGGGACTGGGGGTGACACCAGTGCAGGGTGAGCAGGCAGGCAGGGAGCCTCCCTCACTTCCTCCCTGGGCCCTAGCTGGTGGCCTCAGGAGCCGGGAGAGGAACCAGCTTTCTTCCTCCCCTGCCCTCGTTCTACCTGTGGAGCCCAAGGTCTGTCCGTTCTATAGAATGCCTTGCTTGGTGGAATGAGTGCTCTGTGGGAGCAGCTGCTCAGTTGCTCACTTTATTGTAAACTAGAGTGAGCTGGAAGCGCGCCCTGGGTGCCAAGTGACTGTAGCCAGAGGTTGGCGGAAGGGAAAGCAGGTCCCAGTGGGGTGGGCGCTGGCCCCCGTGGGATGGATGGCCTCAGACTGGGGCTTGAGGAACACCTGTGAGTCTGGGCCTCCTGCCCAAGCCTCGGGCTCCCCAGATCTCTGCTCCTGACCACAGCTGGCCACTTATCAAGGAAGGGAGCCTGAGGCATGGCCAGCCCCACTCCCCATGTGCGTCTTGGCCAGGAGGGTGAAGTCCCTCACCTGTCCCTGCTTTCCAGCGCAGGTCACCGCTGTTCTGACCCAGGACCCCCAGGGCTGGGAGAGAGTCTCTAGGCCTGCGGTGGCTGGCCTGGAGTTGCCCAGTGCTGGGTTGATGGTGGAAGTGCGGGGTGGGATCTGGCCCAGCCTTAGCGCCGAGGCAGAGGGGAGAGGGTATTTGGCTCGAGGTTCCTGCTACCAGGGGTGCCCCACCAATGCCAAGCCTGCTGGGCTTGGTGCTTTGCTCATCTGCCTCGCAGTGGCTCCAGCTTCTCCATCTCCAAGGCAGGGGTTACTAAGGCCCAGGGGCTGGGGACTGGGTTGAGGCAAGGTATGGGCCCAGAGCCCTCGTCTCTGGGGCCACCTGCATGTGGGCACAGGTGTCATGACAGCTCCTTGTGCTCTGGGCAGTGTGTGTGGGGGCTGCGGGGCAGGGTGAGGCTCAGGCTGCCTGGGGGAGCTCCTACCCGTCTCTCCCCGGCTGTGCCACCTGGGGTCTGTGGCTCAGCCTCTCTGTGCTCCCTGACCTGAGGCTTGGGCACCTCTCCCCTGTGTTGGGAGAGTCCAGGCAGGTCACCCATGGAGCTCACAGCCAGGGCCCAGCACAGACCCTCGAGCCTGCGTGGCCTGAGGAGGAGGCTCAGAGAGACCCCGGGACTCTGCAGTACCCACAGAATAGGCTGGTGGAAGAGCGGCTAAACTTGGGGTCAGGGGTCGGGGTTGGGGCCTCTGAGGCTGAGGGCCCTGCCACACCAAGGCTCAGCAGGGGCAAGGACACCCGACTCATAGGGGCTCACGGGGGCTCTTTGAAGGCTCAGCATGGCTCTGCGCCCCCCATCCTGTGCCAGCTCTTGCTACCGCTTCCCGCTCTGCCTGCCGTGGGGACAGTGGGGCAGTCGGGCTCTTGGGGGGCCGGCGTATGGTGTGCTGTGGGAGCCCCAAGGGGCCTCCCTGGCCTGTGGGTGTGCTGGGCTCGGAGGGCCCTGCCTCAGGTCAGATTCCTCTCTGGGGCGCGCCTGTGGGGGCGGCAGCCACAAGTTTGAGGTTATCCTGCTAGGGATTCAGCGGTGGGGGCAAGATGCCGCAGGGGGTGCTCCTGGGCTGTTTTCCCTGAGATCGCTCTCCCACCCACATGGTGAGGCACACAGGGCTGTCGGGAGGTGCTCCCTCCTCCCACCTGGTGGCTTCTACCCACCCCGGAACTTGTGCCCACTCTGGAGCTCCAGGGAGTTGCGCCGGCCAGTCTTGGGCAGCACTGGGCTCTCTGACAGGTGCCCAAGCCTGTCCTGGTGCTCTGGCACCTGCTCTGCTCTCCAGCTGGGTGGAGAGAGGTCTGGAATTCCCTCTCTGCTGCTCTGGCCCGGCCCACCTTCCTCCTGGCCTAGCTGGGTGGGGGTCTGGGGTGCCCCAGGGCTGACTCTCAGGGCAAGGAGGATGCTGTCATGGCAGTGGGAGGACTTGGGTTCCTCAGGCTGGAGAGGGCCAGGGGAGCCTCTGTGGGGGAGTGGTGGGGCACAGAGACCTCAGGTAGCCCTGGATCATCCTGAGGCCCTGGCCCAGGGGTGGTGGGGGCTCCAGCCACTCTGGATGGTGGGAGAGGGCAGGGCCTTCTAGGGGAGCAGGCGGGCCCTGCTGTGTGGGTGCTGGGGCGGCTCCCCTGTTTCCCTGCAGTGAGTCAGAGGGCTGGGGCTTGGGTGCGGCAGGGAGAGGCCACTGGGCCCACTGGGGCCACACTGGGGCGAGGTGGGGATATGGTCCCTGCTGGGGCCTGTGTTGTGGTCAGGTTGCTTGGAGACGAGGGCTTGCCATGGACCCCCATCCATTGGCTGCAGCCAGCTGTGCCCTGGGAGCGCCCCCCGCCCTGGGCTGCTGAGGCCTGGTGTGGGGGTCACGGCCTTCCCTGGGAAGCCAGCCCAGCTCTGCAGGGCTGGGGCTTGGGAATGGGGGCAGCCACACTGGGGGGGGGTCCTGAGAAATGACCCTCTCTGCCTGTTGGGGGTGTCCACCTCATTGTCATAGCTTGGCCCTGGGTGGCAGCCGCAGGACCCCAGAGGGCTGGGCAGGGCTGCCCCTGCTTCCTAGGCCGGCCACTCTGCTCTGTGGTCTGGGGCCACGTCCTTTGCTCACTGGGTGGGAGTGTGGGCTGCCACCTTGTCCAGGGCCATCCTGCCACCTGCTGCTGCCCAGGACTGGCTGAGTTAGGGTGCCCTGGGTCCGTGGGCCTGGGGCAGCAGGCAGAGGTGGCCTGAGCTGGCAGGAGGCCCAGCGGGCCATGAGGCTGCTTCCTGCCAGGTGTGCGTCCAGGCCTGGCCTGCCGGCTCCTGTTTCTTCCCTGGGCCCAAGTCCCGGGTGTGGAAAATCCCACTGTGCTGGGCAGGGCTGGGTGCCAGGGGGTGGGGCACTGGTCCGCCTGGGCCCTGGGAGGCCACAGCCCCTGCCTGCCTTGCCCTCTACTCTGGCTGAGGGACTGCCCTCTGAGCCCTGCTGGCTGCTGCCCTCAGCCCTTTGAACCGTGACCGTGGGTCATCTGGCCTCCTTCCCTGTTTGCATTCCCCGACCCTCTGCGTCCTGCCTGAGTGCCCAACCCCCGCCCGAGTCCACCTACTGGGGGTGGGGACCGGATGTTGGCCGGCAGGGCAGCGGATGTGGCTTGTCCCACAGGGCCCAGCTGCTTTGTGTCCATGGGTGCCCTTCCAGGTCCTGGGGGGGTCATGGCTCTGAGAGTCAGTGCCGGTCTAGTGCGCGGGGGTCTGCTGTGTCTCCCTGGCTCGGTGGATGGGCCAGAAGAGCGATGGGCTGCCCACCTGTGCCCACCCATGGGGTCCGACCATCTGAGTGTCTGTGCTGAGGCCGGCTGTGAACCAGGCTGGGCAAACGCAGAGAAGAAGCCAGACGGAGCCCCCTATTGCAGAGTTGGGTGGACATGTGCGTCTTTTGGGCTAGGGACCCTATGCTGCCCTGGGAGACGTGGACAGGGCTGGGAAGGGCAGGTGGAGCCTGGTGCCAGCCCCTGTGGGTGGGGTGGTAGACAGGAGGCCAGAGGCAGCCATTGGAGGGCTTGGGTGAGTGGGAGCTGGGGTCTGAGAGCAGGGGCAGAGTGTGGCCCCCCGTTGAGGGGCAAGGTAGGGTGGGGGCCGACCTGGCAGTGGCCAGGAGTAAAATCTCATGTGACCCGCATGACCTAGGTGTGGGATGGAGAAAAGCCCACAGGGAGGCTGGGCGCGGTGGCTCACGCCTGTAATCCTAGCACTCTGGGAGGCCGAGGCGGGTGGATAGCTCAAGGTCAGGAGTTCAAGACCTGCCTGAGCAAGAGCGAGACCCCGTCTCTACTATAAATAGAAAGAAATTAATTGGACAACTAAAAATATATGTAAAAAATTAGCCGGGCATGGTGGCACATTACTGTAGTCCCAGCTACACGGGAGGCTGAGGCAGAAGGATCGCTTGAGCCCAGGAGTTTGAGGTTGCTGTGAGCTAGGCTGATGCCATGGCACTCTACAGCCCGGGCAACAGAGTGAGACTCTGTCTCAAAAAAAAAAAAAAAAAAAAAAAAAAAGCCCACAGGGGTCTTGGGCACCTGCAGGTGGGGGGCTGCTGTCCCTAAGACAGGGAGGCGGGGTAGGGGCTGTTGGCCTAGGCAAGGTAGGGGTGAGGAGAGTCTGACAGATCCTGGGACTGGGTATGAGGGGAGGGTCAGGGCAGGGAGGACACTGGGGGCTGGAGGCTTTCCCAGTTAGCCCCTCACCCATCTGTCCCCCCACCTGGAGGCTGGGGACTGGCCCTGGAGGGGAGCAGGAGCTTTGGGCTGACCCTGTGGGCTGGAGTGCCAGGGTGGGGGTGGTTTGGGGTGTGACAGAGCGAAAGGGTCTCCCAAGGAGAGAACATGCCTGGTGGGGGCATCTACATACTGACTCCTGTGCATGTGTCAGGCACGCGGTGGTCCAGGCCCAGGGTGGGGCCCTGTCCTCACAGAGGCAGGGTCGCCCCGGTTGGGGGTCTCAGGCTATGTCTGCCCTCAGGGTGGTGAAGGAGGAGATCTTTGATGACAATGCCAAGCTGCCTTGCTTCAATGGCCGTGTGGTTTCCTGGGTGAGTCCAGTGCCTGGCATGAGAGTGTCCACTGGGGTCTCTGTGTCACAGGGGGAGGGGCTTTTCCTGAGGGGGGCATGAGGGCTGGGTGCTGGCAGGCTGGGCACGGTAGGGTTGGGGGGCAGGTCGCCCATGCACCCCACTGGGATGGCCTGACACGGATGGGTGCCCTGAGCGCCCTCCCTCCACAGCTGGTCTTGGCCGAGGGTGCTCACTCGGACGCGGGGTCCCAGGGCACTGACAGCCACGCGGACCTGCCCCCGCCTCTCGAGCGGACAGGTGGCATCGGAGACTCCCGGCCTCCCTCCTTCCAGTAAGGACTCTGGGGGGAGGGGCTGGCAGAGAGGACCGCTGTAGGTGGGCAGGTGGCCTGGCCAGCCCACCCACCAGCTCATCCCACAGCCCAAATGTGGCCAGCAGCCGCGACGGGATGGACAACGAGACTGGTACGGAGTCCATCGTCAGCCACCGGCGGGAGCGAGCCCGACGCCGGAACCGCGAGGAAGGTACCACCATTGTGCCTGCCCGGCCCTGGACCCCAAACCTCCCTGGGACCCCTGTGGTACCCCCAAGTCCCTGCCTGTGGGGAGCCGGCAGCACAGGGATCCCGCTTGGGAGGCAGCTGTGCCCAGCACGTGCTTTCTCCGCCCTGCCTATCAGAGAACACGTGCTGGGGGAGGTCCTGGCTGAGGGTACTTAAGTGGAGCTCACTTCCCGTTCGTTGTCTCTCGCCATGCATAAGTCGTAGATGTGAAGCTGTGCCGATAAACCGCTGGTGGAAGAACTCCCAAGCTGTTGCGTCCTGATTGCTGGGCGCGACATCTTTCCGAATTTGTAATCTTAGATTCCTACAGGGCTGAGGTAGATAAATGAGTGAAGTAGGCTGGGACAGAGTGGGAAGGCCATGGGAAAAGGAGAGCCCATGCCCCACCTAAAGGTGGCTGCTGCTACTCAGCTCTGTCTCATTCTTGCCATGCAGAGGAGGAGGTACAAAATTGATCTGATGTTTCAAAAGAAGTTAGGAATCTGGATTTATTATGTGGAATCTCCTCATTTTTAAATTTTATATAAAATATGTAAGATATTTTATATTTTTTAACAAACAAATGAAACAAATGTTTTTTTTTAAAACGAACAAATGAGAGGACTAAACAGGCCCAAGAGAACATGGCAATTGGATGAAGCCCATGAGCCATCAGTGTGACATCTGGCCCTGCCTCCACCTACTTTAACCCAGGGCTCAGCAGACGCTTTGGGGCTAGGTGGTAAAATATTTCAGGCTTTGTGGGCCTTAGGGTCTCAGTGGCAATTACTTAACTCATTGTAGTGTAAAAGCAGCCACTCCCACTATGTAAATAAAGAGCCTGGCTGTGTTCCAACTTTATTTATAAAAACAGGTAGTACACTGGATTAGGCTGGCTGTAGTTTGCTGATTCCTGCCTAATCAAACCAAGATGTCTGATATTTCTCTAGAACAGCGGCCCCCAACCTATGGTGAGTTATATAATTATGTCGTTATATATTACAATGTAATAGTAATAGAAGTAAAGTGCACAGTAAATGTCTACAGCCCAGTTGTTAGGTGTCCTCTGGGCTCCCATTGCACCCTGAGCAGCCTTCTTACTGCACTGTACTTTCTCGGTTGTTTCATTTCTCTCTCTGACTAGACTGTGATAGTAGTCAGTAGTCAGGCAGGCACTTATCTAAGATTTAATTTATTGAGTAAAAAGGAGTAATTGATATAATTTATAAGTAAAATTTAGACATCTAATTTAACAATGTCAGACAATGAGCTCTCTTTTCTTTATCCAGATTTATGAGAGGCTTCATAGGTGTCACTAAAACATCCTTGGGAGAAGCCAGAAGGAGTTGTCAGCTGTCTGGCCCAGGAGTTAGAAAATGTGAGGTCTGTGCTGGGCTGTACCAGTGACTAGCACTTGGCCAGGTCAACTCTGACACCTTTTGGACTTCAATTATTATACTTATAAGTCAGCTTAACATGATGATCTCTAAATGTCCCTTCTACCCTTGAAATTCTCTGGTAAATTTTATCAGCATTTTTTTTTTAGATAACTTTATTGAAGTAAAATTTACATAACATGCCATTACTCCATTTTAAGTGTACAATTAAATGGTTATTAGTAAATTTACCAAGTTGTACAGCTATTCACATAAATCAGTTTTAGCAGATTTCCTTCCCCCTATTGAGACCCCTAATTCCCATCCCTAACTACATTTCAAGCATGCCCCTCCCTTCTGCACTGCTCACCACATCCCTCAGATGTGGGTCTATCACCAACCCCCGAATCCCCGGTGGACACCACCACCATTTGAGCACCGTAGTGTTAATCAGTCAGTACCAATTTGATGGCGAGTACAAGTGGGGTCCATTCTTCCCGTCTTGTGTCACCTCACTTTGAATAATGGGCTCAAGCTTAATCCAGGATAAGTGGTGCTAGCTCACTGCTGTTTCTTAAAATTGAGTAATATTTCATTGTAAACATGTACCAAATTTTAATAATCCACTCATGAATTGACGGGCACTTAGGTTGTTTCCATGACCTAGCAATAGTGAATTGTGCTGCCATAAACATTTGGGTGCAGATGTCTTTATAACAGAATGTCTTATGCTC
>CAUYRT010076139.1:0-50652 GCA_963574885.1 Lepilemur ruficaudatus
GTCATATTTGTGTAAAAGAAAGACAGAGTCAACCATTAGTTTGAAGCAAAAGCATAAGTGTTCTGTTGTCAAATGAAGAGACTCGGCTTGTTTCCAAGACCCAGCAATAGTGAATTGTGCTGCTATAAACATTCGGGTGCATCTTATAAGACAGAATAGCCCCATGCAGCCCTGACAGGGTCCAGGTCCTTTTGTTTATTTTGTTTTTGTGATTTTTATTTGTTTGTTTTACTTTTTATTTGGAAGTCATTTCAAACTTACTGAAAAGTTACAAAAATAAAAGCAGTTCAAAAAATACCTGCATATCCTTTCCCCAGACTCAGATATTAATAATATTTACCCTATTTGCTTTATCATTGTCTATCTATTATATAAATCTATTGATCAATATATTACTTTTTTCCTGATCTGTGAATGCTGTTTTCTCTAAATACTTTAATGTATGTTTCTTCCCTGCTATCAATGCATATGGTGAAGCATCAGGTTAAGAACCAAAGGGACGTTCCTTGATAAAAAATGGCCCCTTGGCATATAATACACCCTGGGGCTCCTATTTCATGGACTTGGAGAGAAGCTTTCTTCCAGATGCCTACTATTACCTAAATGGGTCATAAGTTTTATATCTTCATGAGCTTCCCTTTATCTGGAGTGCTCTTTTCAATTTCTATTCCTCCTTCATATGACACTTTCAGTTACTGAAAATACTTACTTATATTTCAAGGATCAGTTCAAATATCTCATTCTTGGGACTTTCTCTGAACTTTGCCATGACAAAAATTTCCTTTGTATCAGCTCATCTCATATTTCACTTTTGCCTGTGTTCTTTCTATCAGATGGTGAGCTTCCCAAAAGACAGGGACTATGTAGTATAATCTCATTTTCCTTTTTTCTAGCAATTAGTATAATGAGTGGCATGTTTTAGGCACCTAAAAACACTTTGAATCACAGTAATGTAAGTCATGTGCCTTTATTATTTACATTGTTACTATTTTGTTTAATCTTTTACTTCTCCTCTTGCTGGTTGTTACTTGGTTCATTTAATACCTCTTAATTCAGCTCTTACTCTCAGCAAGCTGTTATGACAGTTGCTTGAGTGGGAATTCATATCAGTTAGGAATGATTTTGGCTGCAACAGAAGAAAACCTATAGTTTAGACACCTGGATATAGGTGATTTAGTCTTTGATACACTGGCTTGTTGATATCATCAAGTTCTCAGGCTTATTCTGTTTTTTCTCTCTGCTGTCCACAGGCTTGTCAGTTCGTGGTCACAGGATAGTGACTGTAGCTCTAAGTATCACACTTTTATATAACTATATTTAATGAAGAAAAGAAAAGATCTTCGTAAAAGAGGATTTCTTTTTATTGGAAGAAAATCATTTTCCAGAAATCCTCCAGATGACTTTTCCTTCTAGTCTAACATTTACTAGAACTGGGTCACATAAATATCCTTAGTGGCAAGAGGGGTTAAAAAAGTAAGTACCTGGCATAGGAGAATAAAATTTTTATAATTTTGTAAAACAATTATTAATCATATTTGGACTGGGCCTGTCATCATCCTAAACAAAACCAAGTTTCTGTTAGCAAAGAAGGGGAGACTAAGTTCTTAGAAAGATCAAGTTGTATGACATAGTCACAAATCAATAGACTGTTTAGGAAGCCAATCCAAAACACGAATGTTTCAATAGAGTTGGGAGGGTGAAAAGCAGACAAGTGTAACACCATTAATCAGTCCCTGGAGGGTGAGAAGAGAGCGGACAGAGGCATTGCAGAGAGGTAATTAGTATCAGTGAGGTCCAACAAGGATTTGAAGTGTGGCCCGGGAACCAAGAGGGAGAAACCTTCAGATGTCCAAGCATCAGCAGCAAGTCAGCAGGCTGGAGTTTACCAAGGTTAAGACTCATAACCAGCTTATCCAGAATCTGTTCCGTGGGGCACCCTTTCCGCAAGATGTCATTAGGAAAGCAAAGGCTGTAGACAAGGTTAAAATGGGGCTATTTGGACTTCATGTGTCAATATGAACCGTGAATTTTCAAGAAGAGGTTGTAGTGGTAGGTGTTTCCCAAGCCCACTTGACCACAGATCCTTTTGTCCACAGAGATGCTCATAAGGTTGATTTAGCCAAAGACATTTTGGTAAGTGTTGTCCTAAATGGTGAAAGGAGAACTGGCAAGAAAAAATGTGGGAGCCTAATTCTAGAAATAGAGCCTTGATTTTTAGTCATATTATCAAGAAAGATATTAAAACACTGGTAACAAAACAAAGTTCAGTGATCAGAGCTTGGGCACGAAGAGAGAGTGGGTCATAAAATCCCGCTAGTCAATTAGACATTAGCAGTACAGCTGTTTGGTTTTGTTTCCTCTGAGCACTGGAGTAGGAGTCAGGTAAATACCCTAAATCATACACGAAACTTCCCAACAATGAGCCACATTCAAGGTAAAAGTGGAGTTATTTTTCTTTTGCAATAGGTCGTGCATTGCTGAGGCTGTTCAGTCATGACTGGGAGATAAATTTAAAGCAGGATCATGGAGAGTAGGAAAGGAAGAACAAGTCACAAAGCAAGCCTTGACAATGCATATGTACACTCGTGTTATGTATGCAGGACACATACGTATATATGTATGTATGTATTACACAAAAAAGGAAATCCCAGGAGTCCTTTCATTTATTATCCTTTTTGTGATCTTCAGTTGTTCATAACTGATTAAAAATAGCATGTCTAGTTTCAGGATAATTTGGGTGATGCATAACAACAAGCTCAAATGAAATAAGGTTTTTCAGCATTTTTAGACATCTCATGAAACAGACCCAGAAGAGAGTGAATGCTTCTTCCCCAATATATAAAAATCACTTTTTTTAGAGAAATACATTCAGGAAGTCTGGCAGAAACCAGTCCAGTGATCTGTGCTAAAAACATGATCAACCACTAATCTGTAGAAAGTTCCAGGGAGAAATTGTAAGGAACCAATAAATCATAACAGCACATATTTCACACTCGTTAATCAACACATCTTTAATTAGTTATTTGTCTTCAACATGCAGAGCAGATGAAGGGTGGATAGAGTGTTGTATGTTATAATGTTACATTGTTATAAATTGCAAGGGGTAGAAAACAAGAGAAGCAATCAGAGGCACCTTTCTATAAATGTTAAGATGAGGAAAGAGGAGGGAGATGGTGATAACCTGCTCTTTTGGGCCCTGGGAAAGCGATTGAGTATTGATTAGTTTGAACTGATCTAGAACATTCTTTCTAAAAATTAACAAAATTAGAAAGAAAACTTTGATCTTTGGAATTTATAAAGGTAATCATAAAATTAATTAAAAAGACCTGAAGTAAAGACCTGAACCTAAGTAGCTTTATATGAAACAAATTCCGGTAGGTTCAGAGACACAAATCTTAGGAGACTAGGATAGTGCATCACACCCCACCCTTCCTGGAGTCTCCTACTATCATTTTTCTTTGACTTTCCATCTTCGCCTTTGTCCCAAGATTTCTATTCTATCTCACATTTTCCTTGCATCAGGACCCATATATTGATTTGAAAGGTTCTCTCCTCATAATCTAAAGGTTCAAGCTTGACTAAATTTCTAAATTTCCAGTGACCCAAAATTCAAGAGGTTTTGCACTGCTTTAGCTGCTTCTGTTATTTTTGGATTCTGTGGGAATCCACATCCACGCAGGAGTCACTGGGTGTTTCCCATTTCCTGCAAGAGGCTTGTTCCTGTCCTCTGAGGTGGCTGCAGGGTGGAGGCAAGATTCGTGGTCTCCATTTGGTGGGGAAGATGGCCCCTCATGGCTGAGCATCATCTTTCCTTATAGACTCAATTGTTTCCTGTCGTTATTGTCTGTCCTCGGCATGTACTCCCTGTTCCCCCTACACACACACACACACACACACACACACACACGGCAGAAGTTTAGTAAATATTTTTATGTTGAAACAACAGACTGAACATCCATAGTATTACTCGTAGTGTAATGTGAACATTACAAAATAAAGCTAGGCTTTTTCTCCTCTTCTTTCCCTTGCCTTCTCAAACAATTTGGTCCTGAAGCCATAAGACGGGGCAGGACAAATTCTATGTTCAGGATGGTTGTTGGTGTATGTGCGGGGGCGGGGGAGGGAGTTGGTGTGAACTAGAGCTGACTATTGGAGCCCAAATGGGAGAAAGATGTCCTCGTGCAGGTTGTCAGAGCTGAAGTGGGTGAGGGGATGTCCACATGTATGGTGGCTTAGCACAGAATGTCAAAGTCCAGACAGAATGACGGAATCTTCATGGGGAAAATGTGGTGGCAATGATGGAAGATTAGTTATATAGAGAAATATTGATCTGTAAGTAAATATGTGAAAGGTGATGAGAACCATGTTTCTCCCTGAAGGAGAAGTTAATTACAAATAAGAATAAGGAGAAAACTAGGATGAACCTTGTGGTGTGGGATTGGAATTGCCACCATTGATCTAAACTCATGTTTTTCAATATATGCATATATATATATATATATAAACATGTATGATGTAAATGTGTGTGTGTGTGTTCATATGTGTGTGTGTGTGGGTGCATGCCTTACTCCTGTCAATTCAGAGAGCCTGGGAGAAGTGACACTCCAGATATTGTCTTCTAAATACTATTCTCTGGCTGGGCGCAGGGGCTCACGTCTGTAATCCTAACACTCTGGGAGGCCAAGGCAGGAAAATGGCTTGAGCTCAGGAGTTCAAGACCAGCCTGAACAAGAGCAAGACCCCGTCTCTACTAAAAATAGAAAAATTAGCCGGGCATGGTGGCTCATACCCGTAGTCCCAGCTGCTTGGGAGGCTAAGGCAGAAGGATCGCTTGAGCTCAGGAGTTTGAGGTTGCTGTTAGCTAGGCTGGCACCACGGCACTCTAGCCCGGGTGACAGAGTGAGACTCTGTCTCAATAAATAAATAAATAAGTACTATTCTCCAAAAGAAACAAGAGTACTTTGGAGAAATGGCTGGTTTGCAAGACAAGTACAATAAAAGCCTGGAATGTCTTTTTGAACCAGAAAGCAAAGACGTTCTCGAAAAATGATAACGATTACGCATATAAGTGAGATCATGCAGTATTTTTCTTTCTGTGCCTGGCTTATTGCACTTAGCATAATGTTCTCCAAGATCATCCATGTTGTGGCAAATGTCAGAATTTCTTCCTTTTAAGACTGAAAATATTCTATTGTGTGTATGTGTATGTGTGCATGTGTGTATATATTCCTTAGTTTCTTTATCCGTTCATCCTTGACAGACACTCAGATTGTTTCTATATCTCAGCTATCGTGAATAATGCTGCAGTGAACATAGGAGTGCAGAAATCTTTGTGATGTGGTAATTTCATTGATTTCATTTCCTTTAGGGATATACCCAGAAGAGGGATTGCTGAGTCATATGAATGTCCTATTTTTTAATTTCATTAGGAACATCCGTGTGTTTTGCATACTGGCTGCACCAGTCTACATTCCCCCCAACAGTGCCCATGGGTTCCCTTTTCTTCACACCATCAAAAATACCTGTCTTGTGTTTTTTTTTTTCTTTTTTTGAAATGAAGAATAAAACAGTGGTTACTAGGAGTGGAGTGGGGTAGGAAATGAGGACATGTAGGTCAAAGTAGAAAATATGAAGGATGAACAAGGCTAAAGGTTTAATATACAACATGAGGACTGTAGTTAATAATAGTGTATTGTATTCTGGACTTTTGCTAAATGAATAGATTATAACTGTTCCTGCCATGGCGGTTGGGGCGAATGGGTAAATACGTGAGATGATGGATGTGTTAATTTGTTTCACTAAAACAAATATATATAGATTTTAAAAATATATATATCACATAATATCATATGTATACCTTAAATATACACAATAAAATTTATTTTTAAAAACCTGATGAATATATATTAAAAGGACACATAAGCCTGCTTAAATGGTCTCCCACTAGCCAGATTTGGGACACATTCAGCATTATAATAAATAATGATAGTAACAGATTGTAGCTCATTGCATAAAACAGGAAAAATGAATCCATTCTGATATAAATAAATCAATAAATGTTTAATGAGGAACGGGATATTTACATAGTTTCAGAGTGCCTTTTCACAAAATACTTATTAATTACAATGGGAAAGAGTAAATTTATAGTGGAGATGCCTGCAATACACCATTTTAATCAAGTAATCACTGTGAACATCATTAGCTGTGGGACAAATTCTATAGGAGGTAATCAGAAAAATACAACATCACATCTATAATGTATAATCTGAATCTAATCATGAGGGAACATCAGGAAAACCCAAATTGAGAGATGTTCCACAGAATAACTGTCCTGTAATCTTCAAAAATGTCAAAGTCATGAAACTGAAGGAAAGACTGAAGAAATGCCTCAAACTGAAGGAAACTAATGAAGATGACACCTAAGTGCAATGCTTACTTCTGACGCAGAATCTTTTGTCATTACTGGGACAACTGGTGAAACGTGAATGGAGCCTGAGGATTACATGATAGCAGTGTAGTAAAGTTAATTTCCCAATTTTGATATCTGCTTTTATGGTCATATAGGAAAACAACCTTTGTGGGAAATACACACTAGAGTACTTAAGGCAGTGGAGCATCAATCAGTACTTTACTCTCAATATTTCAGGAAAAAACATTTCTTGTACTGCATTGGAAACATTCCTGTAAGTTTAGAGTTGCTTTAAAGTTATAAAATAAAACTAGACAAGAAGGGAAGAAGAGAGATACTGCTGGATTAAGTGCACACCTCACATGCAAGTGCCATTCCTGGATGAACTGCTCTTGCTGCAGAGCCTGCCAGTACAATTTCTTCATAAGGGCTAATAGCAGCAACACACCCATTTTCTATGCCATGTTCAAAGGCAAAATTGATTATTCTATGTAAATTACATCTAGACTGGAGACTTGGAATTATTCTAAGCATAATATAATTAGATGGACTTAATTTTGGAGTTTGGTTCTGTTCTGAATGTAGGTTTTCTCATGAAAATATTAATAAAACATTATATTTCACTCTGTCCTTGGAAACATATATTTATCTTTAAAATGCTCACTGTTACAGGCAATTATTTTTAACAGAGCCTTGCATTCGCCTGGTTTGACCTGGAGGCTGAAGTGAATTGTGACTAATGCCCCAGCCTGTGTTCCTAAATTATGGCAAGGGCTGGATCTCATCCATTGCTATGAAGGACTTCTTGCCAGACACCTGAGACCCGAGCCTCCAAAATCACACTCCAAGGGATTCCTGAAATCATATTTATTTTTAAAATCTGATATCATACAACCGTTAACTTGGTGAGCCTGTCAAAATGAAATCTTTTACTTGAAACAACCCCTTCAATTCTGTTATTTCCGCATGAAAAGATCAATCAGATAATCTACTACCGAGTGTTTCTTTCTGTATGAGAAGTTTAAACTGACCGCAGGATACCATGCTTTTAATCTCTTCCTGTTGTATAACAAAATTCCTTAGACTGGGCATTTTATAAACAGCAGAAATTTGTTTCTCTCGGTTTTGAAGGCTGGGAAGTCCAAGATCAAGGTGTCAACAGATTCAGTGTCTGATGAGGGTCTCTGCTTCGTAGATGGTGACTTCTTGCTGTGCCTTCACACAGCAGAGAGGCTCCCTCTTTTATAGGGGCACTAATCCCATTCGTGACAGCAGAATCCTCATGAACTGACACCAAAAGGCTCCACCTTGGGGTTTAGGTTTCTGCAAGTGAATTTTGGAGGGGCACAAACATTCAGACCATAACAACTATTTACTCATGCAAAGAGCAGATCTGGTGATTGTGAAGCCTGTAATCACCATACTTGGCCAGTTGCAATCGCTGTGTAAAAACAATGAGTAATTTAGCTGGAAGCATGTTTGGGTTGACATTTCTCTTTTATTTTTTGTTGAAATTATTCAAAGCTCCCAGAAGTTACTGGAGTTTTTAACACTTTCATCAAAAATCAAAGAAGCGATACTCATGTTGATATTGAAATCAAAGCACCCCACGCCCATTTTAAGAATTTTTCCAGCTGTAAGAATTTCATGGTAATGACTGAAGAGCCATGGCTGTATTATCCAGTGGATGACACACTTGTGATTACTAAAGTGTTAAAGCTGTAGCCATTTTGTCCACGTGCCCTCATTTGTAACCAATAAATCCAACACTGGACTCCATGGTAATGTTTCTTAGGATTACCTTCTGAGTCCTACCTTACCCTGAACTCAAATCCAGAATCCACAGACTGGACAAGAATGCATTTTTAAGCTCATCTTTGTGTCTAGTCTGTACTATTAAAAAGAATATAGCAAAGACATCTCTTACCCATTTTACCTGAATAGGGATGTATTAAGTATTAACTAACTAGGTGTTTGCAAAATACTTCAAGGAACAAATGAAATAAAAGTGCTCAATATAATTATTATTATAAAATTATAACATAATTATTTAGATGAGTCATTTTAAAGCTCTTCATTAAACATGATTAGATATTATGTTTATTAATTCATTAAGCTCTACTTCAAATGCCAGATAAATAAAATGCATTATTAATATGTCATAAACTAAATGGAATAATGCCACATAGACATATTATTTTAAAGTGCTTTGCAAATATTAACTAATTCATGCTTACTGTTCTTTCAAGGACAGCTTGTATAATTTAACAGGAATTGTTACAGTAATTTTGTCGTAATACAAAATCTTTACTACCAAAAATTTGAACTCCTTAAATTTTTCATACTGTCTTTTGTTTCTTGAAGTAATATATCCTTATTTTAAAATACAGATACATATAAATATGAAAATAAAAATCATTTTTTAAGCATTAAACTACTCAGATAAAATCTAAGTTAATATTTTAGAAATTTTCATTTCAGTCTTCTAGGCTTATACTTGTGAACTTGTGTGCCCATGTGTGTCTGTGTGTATCTCTGTCTTTCTTTCACAAAGTGGGAGTCTTATTTTATATAATGCCATACGTATTTCATTTTCATTTAAACATATTAAATAGAGCACCCTTCCCATACTGTTTATGGTCTTGCAATACTGTTTTCCACTAAAAACAAATAAACAAACAAACAGAAAAAAATCAGTGTTCCTTGAACAAATGGCTAATTCTAGGTCTGGTGTATAAGATGCATACACCATGTGGATAAGATGAGCCTGAAACATTTTAATAGCAATTTAGAAGCTTTTAGAAGACCATAGCCCACCAAGAGTACTCATGAGCCAACTTGGAGCCAACGTACTAGCAGAACCAGAAGACAACCGGCCAAATGTTGGACAATTCAAGCAATAACTTCAAAGGATTTAGACACATCAAATGTGCTAAAATTTTATGAATTCACAATAATGCAATAGAAAACAAAACTTATCATTTTCCACTGTAAGATGCTTATTAATCAACTTATTATTTTTAAACAAAGCGGTGTATAGAGGGAAAGAACCAAGCATTTACCTTGTTTTGTCTTTTATTGTAACTATCAATAGATATCCAAATAGTAGATGGAGGGAATGTTTTTATAGAAGTGTATTACAGATGGCAAGTGAGAAAGCACTGAAAGAATATCACCGTTTTCCAACTCCAAATGAATTAACAGACCAAGATATTGATTATTAACAACTGCTAGCATCAATAAAAGATAGTACAACCTGACATCATATAGTTCATGGTGGAAAAAGCACGCTGCCCATGAATTAGTATTGATTAAGAAAATATGAACCTGGCTCTGATCAAACCTCTAGATACAACCACTAATTTATAGAAAATACAAATGATAGGGAAATACACTAGATGACACAATGAATGAAACTAGCAAAATCAAAACTGTGAGAAGCTCTACAGGAAAGAAAAAACTGATTTATTCAACATATATATTGGAGGGAAAGAAAAAAAGAAAAACCTACAGTGCAAAAGAAACTTGAAGAGAAATACTAATAACAATCCATTACAATGTGTGGACTTCAATTATATTTGAATTCGAACAAAAGAACTATAAAAATATTTTTAACATTTATGAAACAATTAGAAATGTAAACACTGACTAAATATTTGGTTGTTTAAGAAAATATTGTTAATTTTTATGTGACATACTGGTATATGTATGTATATATATACACACACACACATATATACCATACATGCACACGTACACTCCAATATATTTAAAAGGATATTTGTCATATAGAGATAGATCCTGAAAAATGTATATGGATGAGGTTGTAGGAAGTTGCTTTAAAATACTTGGAAGGCAGAAGATAGTAGCCACATTTTAACCATCACTGAAATGGATGTTGGAATTATTATACTCTTTGTCTACCTTTATATACTTTTGAAACTTAATATATTTCAAAAATGTATACATATCCTGACTTTGCTTTCTTATAACAAAATTACCTTTGAAGGCATGATTGCCCAAGTATCCCAGGGTATGAATAATAATCTATTATCGCTCATTAGGTAATCACAGGGTATAAAAACTACAAACTGTGATGGCCTGGAAAAAAGTTGAATCCATTTACAATTTTTACATTCCAATTTCATTACATTTCCCCCCCAAATCTATCAGTTTTCCAAACACTGATTCTTAAATGGTATATTCTTTTCCCATTAGGATGAAATAACCCTGTTGCTACATTCAAGTATACGGTGCATGTTCCAGTTCTCTGGCATGTCCCTGGGCTAATCCTATCCTAAGTTCTACTTAGTTGTCATTTGGCTCTCTGCTTTAGCTCCTCTGTTCCTTTTTCTTTTCTCAATTTCAATCTCTCTCTCTGTCTCTCTCTCTCTCTCTCTCTCACACACACACACACACACACACACACACACACACACAGGTCCGTGAGTACAGAGGAGACTATCCCAAATGTCTGATTCTTGACTAACCACTTACATTTAAAAGCATGAAAAAAGCCGATTGAAAACCCTGGATGTAGGGTCAATTGGGTATTGGGTGGCACCAGCAGTGATAAGTCCTTTTTCTTTGGCTGATCAGTTTCTACAACAATGTCTTCCAATCTTCTGCCTTGACTGGCAGCTTTCTAGAAGCTAACTGGAAAGTGTTCCCTGGTGGTGGGGACATAGGAATCTGACACTCCATATACGAACTTCATGACTCCTGTATGTTCAGTTCCTCCCCACCTTCAGAGGTACCTGATTCTTTCAATTCCTGTTGCTGTCCAGTGTCACATATAGGAATGGCTTGTTTCCTTTTGGCTTTCATCCCTACCTGCATAGGTATGACAGTTTCTCAGGTGTTCATGTCCTAAATCAGATATGACTAGAAACTTTCCAGCTTACAATCCACTATTGATAGCTCTGCTTATTTGCATTTATTCTTGAGGACTGATGCCTTTTCATTTCTTTTATTTCCTTTTTTTTCTGTTAAGTGATATTTTGAGTGGTTAGAGATAATTTCCAAAAAAAGCTAAAATCATGACTCACAGCATGTTAAAGATTTTATTTAAATTGTTAATGAGGAAACTAGTGAGACCTTACAATCAGTTTGAAAAAAAAAATTCAAGGAACAGATACACATTTACAGTAAGGAATGTTGAAATGAATGTGCAAATAGAGGTAAAACTGGTTTCTTTCACAGTGGGGAGAAAAATCAACTCAACCTCTACCAGTCAGGACTGAATGTGTATGTCTATGGATGGTAATTATTTTTGCATTGCTATTAGTTATCTGCAATGTACAGAGTTGTCAAATAACTCCTTCCACATCACGATCATCAGATATTGCAGAAGAGTATGCAAAGACAACGCACAGTTTTCCATCGAAACACATATTTTTTTACATGGCCAAAGCAGGAATGAGATCATGGGTTCAACCATCTAAGTTTAAGTGGGCTTATCCCTACCTCTTCTTCTTTTGTAGGTAGATTCTGTTAGATGAAGTAAAGCCTGGATATTTTCCTATCAATCCAAAGTAATTAATAATATACTTTAAACTTCTGCGAGAATCTGTTGATGTTATGACAAAGATTGCCTGCCTTTTCCATTTTGCTGCTGTGTGTTTTTCCCTGTTTTTGTTTCTTAGCATTTTAATGAGTCAGACGCGTCATAATGGAAAATTATTGAAGTAGAAGTATCTGATCCTAGGTACTCTTAGAAATATCTCATCTATATATACATATATATATTTTTTTTTACAAATATATACACAAGAATTGAAAAGCACCCAAGGTGTGTTACAGCCAGAGAATATTTTCTCTGCCAGGACCTTCTATAAGGTCTGACATAATTTGATTTGTAAACAAGATCAAAATACCAGAGCAAATGCATCAGTGGATTTCTAATTCTTAGGGTATCTGGTGAAGGTCACTGTCCTGGTCTAATCAGAATCATTATTTGCTTTAGAAGTCCCCTCACCCATGGTCCCCTCACCCATGACCAGTTTCTACAGCACAAGCTACTCTCAGTGCTCCAGTTCCTTCTCCGTGTTATACGTCGTGATTGCTTTAAAGTTATTCTTCAGTGCGTTAACTCTTTCTGCCCCGACCATCATCAGGTGAACAAATATATTTCTATTGCTTGTGCTATTCCTGTTTCTAATTGTCAGTGCACAAATTCATGGCAAAACAAGACCTGTAGGACATGAAAATGTCAACCTTTTTGAATGCTAATGCTTTTCACAAGTCATCTTCTGTGTTTTCCACTAAGTCTGCCGTAAGAGATTTGCAGCCCTTCATAGTTATAGGTGAGAAACAAACAAACAAATAAACAAACAAATAAGACTTTTCTTTTAAGACTTGCCTTGATGTCTCTTCCATTTTTCCAAATCCCTTTCTTCTATGATATTTCTTCCTGTCTCGTGGATCAACTTCTCTTCTCCCAGATGTAGCACCTGGAGATAAAAGTTGTCATCTTGCAACAAAACATAGTTTAAACATATTTCAATGGCAGCTACATAATTTCTATAAAATCAAGGATTAAGGTCAGCAATGGGGTTGGAACAAGGCAGGGAGAGTATTGAAACTGTGTCCATAAAGCAGTTTACATAGAATTAAGAAAACAGCAATTGTCCCTAACAGAGAATGAGAAGGAGCCAGCAGATACCGGGGATCTGGATGTGTGCTCCCCCGCTGCCTCCTATCCCAGCTACTCCTGGCCCTGCAAGTGACTCTACTATGCCCTTTGGGAGCAGCTTAAAGAAAAGTAATGGCTCTAGGGTTTTATAGTGGCAGCTAGATGGAGAATCATCAGCAACGGGAGTACCAAGGAAAGATGGAAATGGGCCTTATCTCGGAATACTTGAGAGCAGGGTGGTCATTTGTACTCAGCCATTTCTCGCTTCTTAGAACACAGAAAGATGAGGAGATTCCTCAACCTTTTACTATGTTTCCAATTCTAGAAATACAAGCCTTGTGTAAAGTTCAATATTGTCACCCATTACGTGTGGTTTATATCCGTATTCTTTCTAGAAGTACATCATAACATATCCCCCAATTTTTCAAGCATATGGCGACTGTGATTTCACTTGCCAATAGAGTGAATCATAGTATCAAAGATAAACAAAGCTGGCTGTTGGTTAAAGGCAGTAAAGACAGATTTTATTATGTCAATAACAACTATTGCAATAAGAAAGAGAGTCCAGTGTTCACAGAGCTCAACTTTGCCAGGACAGAAGGCAAGAAGGTTTGTAAATGCTGGCATGTGCTGGAGGAAAGACACTGGAGGGTGACAAGGATGTGTGTGGCAGGGGTGTGGTGTGGGGTTGATCTATGTAACTGGGCCTTCTGGGTTTGCTAATGGGGCTTGTCTAAAGGGAAAACAAACTTCTGTATCTTTATGTGAGGAAGCACTGATGTAACTTGGAAAAAGCCCACCAAAATTAGGCCTTTGCCCTCCCATAGGGACTAGGAAAGAGTGAGCTATCTCCTTCAACGTTTGCATTTCAAGGAGACAGACTCCTCTCCCCCTGACCCATACACACAAGTAGTCCTAGAAAATAGTTTTTGGTGGCAGAAGATTTGCATCTAAAAGGGCAGAAAATGAATTTATAATTGCAAACTTTCTAAAGTGCATGTTCTAAGAGGGGCTTCAGGGGCCTATTAACCTCTCACCAGGTTTTGACTGGAAGAAAACAGTAAATTCTCCTGGGGGGCTGGGGTCATCCTAGGGACACAGCCTTAAGCTGCTGGAAGCCTTGCTAAAGTTTGGCTGAGTCTCCTAACGAAAGAGTTTGAATGAACTGGTTATTGCCAAGAGTACTTTGTAGTTCTCAATGGAAACAGTTGCTTTAAATAACCCACAGGTGACTTCATTGCTGTAATGGCGAACATTTGCAGAAAAAGAATATTTTTCTAGCAGATTACAACCCTGTAAGCTCTCAAAGCCTCAGCCAAATCCAAGAATTCCCAGGAAATTAACCCTGTTCAGTCAATTGAGCCAGATAAACACAGGGCCAGGTGGCACCCTGGGATTACTTGGAGTTCAATAAAAACATAAAAAACAAACAAACAATGTAGTGTGACCTGGTTCCCCAAGTATTAAGCTTCCCTAACTTCATGATGTGCGTGTGCGTGCATGCGTGTGTGTGTGTGTGTCTGTGTTGTGTGCATGTTTTCCTTTACAAGTATATTTCCCACCCTTAGTATTTTGTCATTGTTATAACAGCCTTTACTTAGGAGTTTGCCTAGGTTGCTATTCATTAACCAGGATACTGGCCCTGGGCTTTGCTTGCAGCTGCCAACTCCTCCCACAGAGCTATTAATTCTCTAAAAATGTTTTGGTACTTAATATACTACATCTTAATTTATATCATCTCATTAAGAAAAGAAAAACAAAAACAAAATAACACCTAGTGTTATTTGACCTCTACTGCATCAGCTAAAGGGACACATCTCTGGCTCAACAATTAATAAAAAGAGAGTCACGAGAGTGATTGCAAATTATGGTGAGAAAGTGATTTATAGTTGGGTAAATCTCCAATGATTGTGATTTTGAATATCATAGACACTGTAAATAAGTTTCAGACGGTCATTGCAGATTGCTGGACCATGCGTCTACAGTCGTCTATGTAAGTGGCTAACTGGTGAAGTCATTTTCAGAGTTTGAGGTAGATTTTTCCTTGTGGTAATCCAGAACTTCCTCATAATCACAATATTGTTTATATTTTAACAAACATTTTGAAAACAAACAAACAAAAAACCCTAAAGATTCAGTAATTTAGCTTTTGTAAAAGACGCAGATGCTAGGACCCCCCTACAGAGATCTGGCAGAGCGAGTCTGTCCAGACAGAGCCTGGATTTATACATTTCATCAAGTGATGCTGATACATTTCAGGCCCACACATTGGGAAAAACTGCTGTCAGACACTTAACACGTTTAAACAGAAAAGCTTTAGTTCAAGTTTGCATACAAAAATCTATAACCGATGGAAGGATATAATTAGGCTGGTAGTTGAGAAAGCCAGAAAGCAACAGGAGGCCATAGAGATGAGGCGGAAAAAGAGTAAGGAAATTAGGCCAAATGTTCCCAGTGTGCTTATTTCATTTTCTTCTTTAGTTTAGATTGGTTAGAAGAAGACAGCATGGACTAAGCATACCGTGAGGTGGTAGGGGTTGAGAAGAGGGAGACGACTTCAGGCTGTGGAGTCTGAGACAAGGTGGACTTGGAAAGAGTGGGATGTCTGTGTGAAAAGGAATTTAGAGATCTCCACATTAAAAAGAGGTCTCCATATTTTATAGTAAGGGGCAAAGGAAAAATATGTCAAAATAAAGAGAAATAATGGAGACTATACTATATATATACACATATATATAAGTTTATGAACATTTCATATGTGTGAGGACATTTTTTCACATGGAGCCCTGTGATGCTTGTAAAATATTTCCAGAAATTCCTAGATATTCCTCCCTTCAAGAAATGGAGATTAGTCCCTCTTCTCTTGAATGTGGGCTTGATGTAGTGACTAACTTCTAACAAAAACAATATTGTGGAAGTGAAGGAGTGTGACTTCCAAAGACTAGATCATAAAAGACATCACAACTTCTTCTCTGCTACCTCTTGGATGCTTCATTTTGAGGAAAGCTAGCTGCCATGTCATAAGGATGCTCAACAGTCTACGGAGAAGCCCATGTAGCAAGGAACTGAGGCCTCCTTGTCAACAGCAGCAAGGAGCTTAGGCCTTCAGCCAACAGTTTGTGAGTGTGCCATTGTGAAGGCAGTAACTTTGGTCCATGGTTTTCAACTGAAGGTCATTTTGTTCCCCAGGAACTTGTCAGCATCTAGAAACTTTTTTGATTGTCACAAATGGGAAGTGGGGGTACAACTGGCATCTAGTAGGTAGAGGCCATGGATGCTGCCAAAAATGCTATAATACACAAGAAAGCCCCTCAACACAAAAGGATTGTTCAGCCCCAAATATCAATAGTTCCAGGGTTGAAAAACCCTGCTGTGGTCCCAATCGAGCCTTCAGACTGCAGTCTGGTTGACATTTGGACTCCAATGTCATGAGAGACTCTGAGCCAGACCACTCAGCTAAGCTGCCCCTGGCTTTCTGACCCCTCCAAAAGCATGTAAGATAATAAATATGTGTTGTTTTACAATGCTTAATTTTGGGGTATTTATGCAGCGGTAGACTAATACGGTCCCTAAAATGTTTCTCTAGGCAAGAGTAGACATTTTAGGGACCTGAATGAGGCTAGGCATGGTAAGGGTATTTGGAGGGCACAAAAGTGACAGGAAGAATATGAGTAAATATTTCTGCAAAATAGCAAATTTGGCAGTAATGTCTAGTTTATTATCACAGCTCATGAGACTTACCAAAAGCTCAATTAGCGATAATTATAACAAGTGGATTTTTAGAGCTGAAATGCGTATGATTAATAGCTCTTGGCAGAAAGGGACTGGTAACTGTCACGATTTCCAGGAATAGATAAGGGGGCTTGTGGAGGCTGCAAGGTATTATGGAATCAGCAAGTAAAGAGAAACAGAGGTCTCATGTTCCCAGTCTGAGCATTGAAGTGAGTTGGTGCTAAATGGAGAAGCTAGCAGGATGAAGAAATATACTTCTACTAGGGGAAGTGAAAAGATAGTGGTGAACTGTGTCATAACTACAAGAGCTTCATCAAGTTTGGATAAATAGGACTTCTTAGAGCCCCCCCTCACAATCACAAAAATAAAGGACTGGAAGCTTCTCCTTTTAGAAATGCAACACATGCACACTTTTTGTGCGGCACAGGAGTGCAATGCCAGAGATTAGGTGCTACTGTGGAAGTGTTTCCTTTCAAAGAGACTGGAAGGCAAGCTGCACAGAGAAATTAGACAAGAGGACTACAATGTTTGTGCAGTTTTGGGGGCTTGTGAAATGAAACTAAAAATACCATTTTTTTCCCTGGGGTTTCATGGGATGTGATTTTAGGTGAGTACATCATGGTGATAGGCCGGACTTGACTCCTTTCCCTCTTAGGGGAAGGTTGAAGGAGCTATTTTGAATGAGAGGATTTAAAATGCATTTCATTATTCTCAAGAATTTTATCTCTCATTGCAGGCTTTTTGGCAGGTAGTTAAGATTCCATGCAAATCATTTTAAAATAAAGAGGGTTTGTGTGCTCACTGACTGTGTAGTGTGCAATCTTCTGAATATAGCCTGGTGTCATTTTCCAATAAAATGGGTAAGAATATAGTGCTGACTGAACCTTGGGTTAAAAATAATTCAGAAATAGCAGTTGTTCCATCCCTATAGCACATATTATACAATGTGTAATATTTTTTAAAAACCTACTCCAGACAAATAGATATGTTCAAGGTAAAACAATGGTATTATTATATAGTCATCTTAAATTTCTTCCAAATGTATAGAAAGCACAAATAATTAATAAGTGATTAGTGTTAAACATGCCTATTAGAATAGTGTTAAACGTGCCTATCAGAAATTTCCATCATTAATTAATTCCTTATGTTAATTGGTTTCCTTCATTGTATAACTTTTTTCTGTTGAAATTGAAGTAAATAATATGTGATTATTTTCCCAAGAATTTTAAAATGTAGTAGATAGACAGCCAGGCAAATTTACATAGCAATGTAATAAATGGTATGTTAAGGATAAATATTGTGGAAAATAATTTCTGTACATGCAAAAGTAACCTTGTAGGGTGGTGGCATCTTGAGGTAACAGAGAAGTTTGCCTATTGATGATAAAATAATGCTTATATGTCTCTCCCACCAAAAATATGTCATTGGTCCAATTTCTGAACTGTTTAGAAAGTATGAATAATTACATATTGACTCTGAAAGCAAGTTATTGTCTAAGTGTGTAGCATGGAGTTTATTTTACGAGGAAAGCCTTATTTGCCTTAACTATTATCTAAAACATATTAAATAAAATAGTTTTTTACATTTAGAACTATATACTGCCTTATTTCATATATACCAGAAAAATTTCAACTGGATCAAGGATTTAGGTATTACATAATAATACAATGAAAGGATATGAAGACAAAATAGGATCTTTTGTATGCTTTCTTACTGAAAAAGAAATTTCTAAGGGAAAAAAGGCAGAAAAAGAACTGTTGTATTAAAAAATCTCCTATGGTACAATAGCATTAAAAATTAAAACGAAAACTGGTGACCTGGGGTAAACATCTTTGCAACAAGTACTAGTTTTCATCATTCATAAAAATATACTTGAAATCAAAAATCAAAGAAGCAACTGACAACCTAATGGGAGTTTCTTTCTTTCTTTCTTTTTTTTTTTTTTTGAGACAGAGTCTCACTCTGTTGCCCGGGCTAGACTGAGTGCCGTGGCATCAGTCTAGCTCACAGCAACGTCAAACTCCTGGGCTCAGGTGATCCTTCTGTCTCAGCCTCCCGCGTAGCTGGGACTACAGGCATGTGCCACCCTGCCTGGCTAATTTTTTTCTATATATATTTTAGTTGGCCAATTAATTTCTTTCTATTTTATAGTAGAGACAGGGTCTCGCTCTTCCTCAGTCTGGACTTGAACTCCTGACCTTGAGCAATCCACCCGCCTCGGCCTCCCAGAGTGCTAGGATTACAGGTGTGAGCCACCGCGCCCGGCCGGGATTTTCAAAAAGTACAGAGTACACATAAAATTGCAAATATATATGACAAAGGAACATTTTTTTTCAGACGTGGAGCATTAGAACAATCAGACATGAATTTTCCTTCATCCACTTGACAGAGGTTATTCACAGGTTGGGAGGGATGTGGAGACACAGGCACTCTCATCTACTCGGGGGAGGAAGGGAGGAAGATCTTTTTAAGAGGAATTTGGTAGAAGCCATGAAAACTTAGCCTAGCAATTTTACTTCTATTAATAGTAACTTATCCTACATATCTTTCATGTGTGTTGATAGCAATAATACTTATTACAATGTTGTTTGAAGGAATAAAAACTTGGAAGCAATCACTGAGAACTAGTTAAATTATCATGTGTCTATAAAACAGAATAGTATGTGAGTATTGAAAAGCATGATATAAATCTCTATGTACTGAGTTGGTATTATATCTAAGATATATGGGTATATAATATGATTAAACACACATATAAAGAAAACACCAGGATACCTTCATAAAATGTTCTCATCTGTGTTAAAAAAAAGACATATATGGACATTATATTAATTTGAACTGTATGATATTAATGATATTTTACTTTTTTTAGACTATAAAAAATGGAACTTCATAGAGTTCAATCTAATATCTTAAAATCATTTCTTAGAGGATATTCAGGAAACTGTTAATGCTGTTTTTCTCTGGGAAAAGAGTCTAATGCAGAAAGTAAGTATAATTTTAAGCTTTTAAACAAGTTCATGTATTATTTTCAGGTCAAAAAAATTATTAAATTTTTGGAAAATTTAAAAAAATAGATAACTACATTATCAGCAAACACATTGAAAAATATATTGAAAAATATTTATATAATCCTCATCCCCTAAATATAAGAACTTTTGTGATTTCTTACTTTTTTCCCCCTCTCTCATGGTAACCCACATACTGAGTGTCTCAGAGCAAGTTGTCACATAGTAGCATCTAAAAGAACACCAAATTTGAAAATAGAGAAGCACAAAAGAATTAAAGCTCTACTTTAGGTTTTCTTTTATATATTTATTTATTATTTATTATTTCATATAATATTTATTTTTCTATATCCCAAGTCATCAAGCGATACTTTAGGTTTTCTTGAATGTCCTGAGAAATGGAAGTCATGGCAAACAAATCACAGTAAAACTTTATGAATTCATGTTCTCCACATCTCTTCTCCAAAAGAACTACTCTTCTTCTAACCTCTTCCCCAAGCCTTGGTTCTCTGGTCCCCATATCCCAGTTTTCATCATCATTCTCTTTTTCTTCTATCAACTTGTTTGGGCCATTGCCCAGGTCTAGGTACCTGTCCAGGAAGGGTCTAGAAGCTGCTGGCAAGGAAAGGATGTTCCTCCTTCAGCATTCATGAAGGAGGAAGAGGACCTAAAACATTAAGACATCCCCCGTTTTAATCTTCCACCTATGTGTTACCCGTCTATGTTATAACAATCCCCACAAAAGGAGAAAAAAGATGACCTCTTTAAAACTTAGGCCAGGCTATAATGTAGGATCTCAAGATCTGCGTCCCTCTTGCTCCTGCAACCTCTGCCCCACCCTCTCTTGCTCTCTTTTCCTCACTAAACTGGCCTCAAGCTCTCATCTCAGCTCACCAGATGAGCTTCCCCACACACCTGCATGTCCCAGTTCCTACTTCCTCACCTTGTTCAGGTTTTGGTTCAGATGCTACCTTCTCAATAAGACTTACCATGACCTACTGAGAAAAACTGTCAATGCCTACCTTGAACTCCTCATACTCTGTTCTCTCTCTGGATCCTTAATTTTTACATAGCACTTATCACATTCTACATAATATAAAATTTATTTATTTTATGTATATTATTTGTAAAATAATATTGACATCTGAAAAAGAGAACAAGTAAGGAGAAAAGAGAAAAGAAGAAAAAATAAAATCAGCTACTTTTAAGAACAATGATTTAAATAAAAATTTTAATTACTAAAAAAAAGAAATGAAGGATATAAAAATGCTACATATTCTACAGGCACTAAAAAGACAACAGGAAATATCATTAAAAATTTTATGCCAATGAATTTGACAACTAACATGAAATGGACAAATACCTTGAAAAAATAGATAATATAAATATCTCAATATCTAGAAAAGAAATTGAATATTCTGTTAAGTACCTTACATAAAAAATTCCAAGCTTAGATGGTTCACTGTTGAATTCTGTTGAACATTTAATAAAAATAATAATAATAAAACAAACTGACTCTATACAAACTCTTCTAGAATAGTTAAAGGGAGAGAATATTTTCTAACATATTCTATTGGGCCAAAATTACCCTGATAACAAAGCCAGACAAAGACTTTATAGGAATAGGAAAAACAAAAAACGTGAACCAATATTCCTCATAAACATAGATGCAATTTTTCTTTAAATTTTTTAGAAGATTGAATCCAGTCATACCTTCTATAAAAAACATATTGCACTATGACTAAATGATGTTTATCTCAGGGATGCAAGATTGGTTTAACATTTGAAAATTAACCATTATGATTCACTATATTAACTAAAATGGAATTAAACAAGACAAAAAAATACAATCATCACAAAGGATGAAGAAAACTCAATAAAATCCAACATTCATTCCTGATAATAAAACACTTGACAATATAGGAAAAAAAGAGTACTTTCTCACTAACGGGCATCTATGAAAAATCTTCAGTTAACATGTTTTTCCACAAAAGACTATATGGTTTCCCCTTAAAATCAGGATTAAAACAAACTGTTCACTCTTAAACACTTCTATTCAGAATTATGACTCTCAAAATTATTATACAAAATTAAAGAATCCAAAGAAAAAAAGAATATGTACCCAATGATTCCATTTAGAGAAAATACTAGGAAATGCAAACTAATCTATTAATATAATAACAGAAAGCAGACCAGTGGTTGCCTGGTGAAGGGAGCCTATCTATAAAAGGATGTGGGAAGGGATTACAAAATAACACTTAGAAACTTTTGGGGTGATACATGTATCCATTTTTTGATTGAGGTCCATGGTTTCATGGATGTGTACATATACTGAAATGTATTAGTATTTTTTTCATTTTAAATATGTGTAGTTTATTTTATCAATTAAACATAGATAAAACCATTAAAATATAATAATTTTTCTTCAAAGATTTCACACATGGGAAATGTATGTTAGCTATACACTTTTGAAGGGAGAAGAGAATAAATAGGCTTTACAATTTTTATTGTTAAATAAAACTGGAAAATGCTAAATGGTAATGACGAGGCTGTAATTGTTGCTTCATGGACAATGGAACTTCAAACTTTACGGTCTTGTTCTAGACTGTACAAATTCACTGATTTCATTATTCTGAGCACAAGCAATCTTTGATATCTGGATGTGGTTTTATTACCAGAGACATAGCAGCAGAAGAAATATAATAAATATGCCAAATGAAACAATAACTTACCAAGATTATATTTTAGCCTTATTCCAAACAATGGCAATTGCATTATTTGTTCGGATGTTGTTTTCTTCTGTCATTAAAATATTTATTTAAAAATCATCACAAAACTAGAGAAATACTTGTCTTTTCTACGTGATAGTTCCAAATGCAATTGTAGTGCATGTGTCCCTGAAAAAATTTTAAACTGTCATACACATTAATGCATTCTAAAAAAAAAAAAAAAAAATCAGTAGGTGAAGTGCTTTAATTTGATCAGAGATAAATTTGCCGTATCCTATTTACTATGAATGATCGCAGTGGTGGTGAGGCCACCCCCTCCCTCCTCCTCTTCCTTTGGTTGGCTTTGCTTCTGTTATTATCAGATTGTTGGCGATGGTTCAGTTGCCACTGGACATACAAGATGTCCACAGCTACTAAAGCAGGACATTGTAGGAAAATAAAATCACTACTGCAATAGATAAACTGGTCAACTACCTCCATGCTCACTATTTTTCTATTGTTAATGTTTTCCTGACAGAGTTACAACATTTGACCCCCTAAATTCAAAATTTATTGGAACACATAATGAAAATTGAACCTCTGTGGTGACTCACTCTTCCTTTGGGGTATCTAATTCATAGATTTGGTGAAATTCCAAATTTTCTCAGAAAACTTTAGTGGACATTAAAATTGCTTTTCTAAATGAAATTTAAGACATTCCTGTATAAGTGGAAGTGCTAACAATGATATAATTGCAGTGTTAGAATAAATTTCAGAGGTAATTTTGACTATCAAGCTTCTATTCATGGCCAAACTTTAGGAAAAAAATAAATTTTACTTAGGAAAGTACTGAGATTCCTGCTCAGGCTCTTTATTCATTTATCTTTTGGGTTCTTACTATTTTTTTTTATTTGTTTGGGATCCTCATATAGTGCTCTCCACTCTTTATCTGTCAATCCATTAATATTTTGTTTACAGTTCACTCCTTGTCAGTTGCATTTTATTTTGCTTGAACAGAGAATGGTTTGTAGTTTTCTGTATATGAAAACGGGCCTGTGTTATTGTTGCTTTTTTTTAGTTTTAACATTCTCCTTTTTCTAGTTTTAGGACATATTTCTCCTAATTTTTTCTAGGTTATTTTTTTAAAGTCTGAAGGATTTACAGTTAATACTTTAATCTGTGTATAGTGAGAGATAGGGACCTATTTTTTTCTAAAGCATTATGCATATATTAATTCCTTCAACAAATATTTGCTGAACATTTCCTATATACAAGATTATGTGCTAATGGCTGAAGGTCTTAACTGAATATTTATTCATTCCCTCATCCAACAATTATTCATTGAGCTCTTACTGTATTCTAGGCATTGTTCCAGGAACGAGGATATAGCAGTTAAAACAAACACCTAAACAAATTAACTAACTCAATTCCTCCCTCATGGAACTTGCATTCTACTAAGGGAAACGGATTTCTCCCCAGCCCCTGAACATACTCCTTATACATCCTGTGTGTGTATGTGTGTGTTTATTTGTCATGTTTGGCAGGGTTTCAATGATTGTAAGTCTCTAGCCAGAGCTAAGACCCTGTATGTGGTATATTTACGTACACATGCCTGTAAAAGTCACAGTGGTCTGCTGAGGTTGTATGGAAATGAATATATTGCTACCCAAAACAAAAATGCAAGCACTGATCAAATGTTTGTCTGAAAAAAGGAGCAAGAACAGATGCTCCAAATAAATACATTAAACAGAGACCCCTGGGTCATTAAAGCTTCATGCCTTTGAACTAACAAACTCAGATATACACAGACGCCTCATCAGTGGTTAGGGCTGAGTTTCCATCTGCTGGGGGGAAGAGGACAGGTTCTCATGGAGGGTTTGGAAGCTAAGTATCCCTTCCCCACAATGCCCTGATTAAAACAAGCTCTTAGAAGCCAGGAAAGAGAGCCCAACGTTGAACACAGCTGATGTTGGTGGCAACATCAATGTCATATTTTCTATACCTACATAGTCCTGTTTCTAAAGTAATAGACTTTCATTGTGTGCTGCCATGGCTGTCTCTCCTTTTCTTTCATTTTTTTTTATTGTTTTTTGAAGTGACTTTGATGTATGAATATAAAGGAACACATGAAGGGAGGTGTGCAGGGCAGGGGACAGAGTGCCCTGCAGGCTGCTGGTTATTTGCCCATCAGGTGAGATCACACTCTGCTTTAGAAGATTTTCAAAGCCACCAGGCAGGCTCCAAAAGACTATATATATATATTTTTTAAACCGTGATTCCACATGAGTCACTTCACAGATTGCATTTGTAATTAATAGAAGACCTGGGGTATCCTAACCTCTAAATGATGCTTAGACACAAAGCCAGTCCTTGGAATTATCAAGAATTATAAATATCCCAAAACCATCCAGGAAATAACGTCAATTCTCAGTGCCAGGGACAGAGAGTCATTCACGGTTCAAATAGCCACATAACATTTCAGAAGAGCCAGGCTAAAGCTACAGAGCAAGGAAACGGACACGTACCAAGTGCCAGTGCCCCATCTGTTACTGGAAGCTAGGCACTTGTCCTCAAGGCCACCTCGGAAGAACGAGAACAAGTGGTTTGAGAAGGAAAGAGAAGTTTATTACTTTGCTGGCAAAAGAAGAAAAATGGCAGACTCTATCATCTCAAAATCCAAGCTTCCTGAACATAAGCACAAATACAGAGCTTTCAAAGGGAAGACCTTCAGTTCTAGGCTCCCGTGCTAATGATTCTAATCATCCCGTCTCTGCCGAAGACAAGGCCTGACCTCCACCCACCTGGGCTCACCTAGGGGTCTGACCCCTCACCCTTCCCAACCCCCCACTCCCCAAGCCCTCCAAACCCCCCCAACCACCGCCACCTGGGATGGCTGAGTTTTCTCCTGTAACACAAAGAAAACAAAAAAAGAACTTTCCCTGCCCCAGGGATGCAGGCTAGGATGCAGTTACCAAAAAGAGTAGGGGAAGTTTTAAAGAGATAGAAAATATTTTTGCCGTTTCTTTTATTTTTCAGACCACTCCCTCTGTTACACGGCTACTGCATTAGCATTTCCATGTGCATTCCCGGGCTTAAGCCTCACGCCATCACTGGGAGGGAGCTGAAGGGGTGAGGGGAAACTTCGCTGAAAGATCAACTCACAATTAAGACAGATTAATAAGAGAAAGTTTATTTACCAATTCCATGAGTATGGAAGCAATCACATGGTGATTATCCCATATCCCAATGAAGTTCAAATATTTTTATACCTGTCTTTTTGGAGGGGAGAAGGAATGTGGAGTACAGGTAATTCTGTTTATGGATGACAAATGGTGCTAGGGAGGACAAATGGATGGGGAGACACATTGACTTATAAATGATTCTCTTTGCAAATTAAATTAACCTGAGAGACAGGTATTGTGTTTAAAATAATTTGAGTTAGTTCTGCTTGTATTCTTGATCTTCTTCCCTGCAATATATTGAGATAACAGGGGGCGGAAGGGAGGTCAGTTGCCCCCTTTGATCTTTTGATCAGCTCAGTCCCAGTCTGGTTTATGCAGATAGAGGGAAAGCCCCTTCCAGTGCTTTTTGATCTCAAATGGACTTTAATTCAAAATATTCTTTATACCAAGGAGTCATTTTTTGGTGTGAAATTTTCTGAGCTCCTTCATAGCATAGCATTTAAATCCTCACGACTTGACCAAAGGCACTTAGACAGGATAGAGGTGCATATTTTTCACATAGAAAGGACCTAAGCTAAGACTCCAGGGCAGGTATAAAGTCTCCATGAAGCCATTGGGGACACATACGACTTTTACCTTTATACTTTGCCCTCCCTGGCATTTGACTTCCATCTTATGTTCACAAAATAGCTACTAGAGTTCCAGCCATCACAACAGAATTCCAGGTAGAAAAAAGGAAAGGATAACATGGGGTAAAAAGAGCTTTACTTGAAGTCCATTTACAGACTTCTATCTGTAATCTCTTGGCTGCACTTGTTGTCATTCGAAGTGAAAACGGGAGAAGATATTGGATAGGTAACTAGAAGTCTGTGACTATAAAGTAACAATCATTCCAATCAAAAACTGACTCTCAAAGAGATAAACCGATTGAACAAAGGCCATCACACAGCCAGTGAATGGTGACAATTTTCCCTGAGGAACTTCCATTATTACGTGGACCACAGGAATCAGCACTTAAGCTTAAGCTGGTCATTGAAGTTTCCAGATGTTGAATTGCATAAGTCAGTTAGAATTGAAATTTTGGCGTGAGAAGTACAAAAGAATCAGGGTATGCAGAGAATGTGGGCCTGAAAAGAACTGTGAGGAGAGGGTATGTGAAGGAGAATTAGAACCTATCTGGGTATCTTTCTTTGAAAATAGCCCCATGAGCACATATCCAAACTTAGTGTCATAAAGGGTATCAGCAAAATAGGAAGAAGAATTCCAGGAGTGCTAAGCTATTGGCCTCAGTCAACGTGGAATGAGAAAGATGGTAGCCACTGACCTTTTGAAAACACAGCATTCCTTGAGCTCAGAGAGACCTTCAAGAATGCCAGCAACTCATGAAGGGTTTGCAGCTTTGGGGAGCTGTGCTCTTGTCAAGGGAGGACATTAGCACCATTGCAAATGCTATAAAATGGTAGTAGCATAAACACTAGAAATATGGGATCTATGTGAACATGCTTGAGGCTGCAGTCCACCTACTGAATGCTTCAGGTTGGCCACCCGTAATGAGTTCGTTTACAGTAAGCATTGCATATTCAAATACTGTCTGGACTTTGAAAAATGAACAGCAAGAGGTATTCCCTGGGACAGGAAACACATCCAAGCCAACGGACCTGTTAGGTCATTGACCTCAGTTGACTGTAGGGCTTCATTAGATGCTTGGATCAGGAGTTGGGTAGCCTTAAGCTGGCCCACGGTGCACATGCTGCTTGGGACTTGGGGATGCTTTGTGGATGGTGAGGCTGGGAGAGCCCCAAGCTTCTAGCATATCTATATGTGCTCAAATCTACTTTTCTTTTACCCCCACGCTCCTAAAAGGGTTTTTTGTGGCCATAATATATATCATCACACTATGAAAATTGTAGTTCAATCTAGTTCAATCTCTGAAGTAGTAATTGCTTTCAAGAACACGGCCATGCAGTTCCTCTCTGCTCCACCTCCCTCCTGTCCTTCACGTATTTTCATCCAGTCCGTCAGTCCTCTTTAGTACTAGGTGATTAAAAAATAGACATCCTGCCAATACATCCAGTAAGCTGGGAAACATTTGAGACACACACTCCTGAGATTGTTTTCCATCAGCGGTGGATTAGTAACAATTTGCTAATGAAGATTTTCTTTTAATTATTGGGGAAAAGGCATTTCTTAATTAATAAAAAGGAAGATTGGTTAACTCTAGATTAATTATTGCTGGGAACGTGTCCCAAGCCCACTAGGCACAAGCTATTTAAAGTGATCGTATTAGCAGCAAAGTTAAGCAGCTCGGTTTAATAACATGGACCATGGTAATTAAGTTGGGGTTTATGGATGGATGATCTTCAGGGGGTCCATAAACTCATAAAATTTGGTGCAATATCTTCCATAACTTTCTTAGCCTCTCAATAAGGTACAAGATGGCCAGGTATAAGCAGCAGTCTCTGGCATCACTGTCATCCCAGTGCATGTTTAAGTGCATCCCTTAAAACATGCACTCCCAGGCTCCACTACACCTGCTGTCACCCCGGGATGGTACAGCCACTGGTCATTTCAGAGGCCAGAACCCATCAACAGGGAGCCAAAGTCCTGAGTTGAAGAAACTGCAGAGACTAACTCAGCCAGGTCTCTCATTACAGTTTTTATCACTAAATGCTCAAGGTGTTAGTATCTCATCCTTCTTTTCATTTTTCATCATCGCCCTACAGCTCACGACCCATATTGTCCAGCTGGCCGTGACCTCCATCTCTTCCCTCTCTCACAGTCTTCCACTGTGACACCTGGAATTCAGTTCCGTATTTCACAGATATCCTTCCATTTCCATTCTCAGCCATTGTTTGGAACGTTTGTTCCCTCCCGCTCCTGAAACGTGACTGACCCCAGTTGACCTTCCTCAGGAAAGGCTGGTTTTTATGTCCTCCCCCTGCTCCTCGTGTTCTGAAAGTGGGTTTTGTATCCGGATGATTAGTCACACCCTTCCCCGAGCACTTACTTCTTCAGTTCTTGAAAATTAAATATTATTCTTTGGAAACATTTTGCTGCAATTAATCTTATCCTGGTTATTATCATCGATGACATTTTTCACACCCTATCTGTGATTGACATGCTGATACTATTCCAGTGCTACACCATGGCCTTGGCAGCCTCATCCCCAAGAACCTTTCCTTCCACTGAGTCATAGCCGCCTTGGACCTGGTCCTCACCTCTGCACCAATCCCACTGCTGTGTTCTCAAAAACCCTTGCCTCCTTGTGATTGTCTTGTTCAGTTTTTTTTTTTTTTTTTTTTTTTTATGGAATGAATGTAAGTTAAGGTTTATTTTTAGACATGAATGTTTATATTAAAACAAAAAGACTAAAAATTAATGACCTAGTGGCCCAACCTACAAATGAGACACGGATAACACTAATCCCACACTCTCGACATTTACACTTTTTGTTCCCAGTATAAATTACCTTGTGGCCACTCAGAAAAGAGGTGGGCTGAGGTGTCCTAACACTGAGTGCATTTCTAGGGTTTCCTACATATAAGACTGAACATTTTTCCAAAATTGATAATACTCTCAAAGGTTTTGTATCCAGGGAGGATTTTCATATTTTTCCTAACACAGAAGCATCACTGAGAACTTCCTCTCATTCTTTATATTTGCAAGTTTGTTTGCAGTGTGAGTTTCCACAAGTTTCCTAATACGTGTGGAAAAATGGAAAGTTTCCAATACCGATGACATTCAATGGGACTTTCTTTCCAGAATTAGTTGTTTTCTCTCTTAAAAACGGAGAGAACATGCAATGCTTTCCCATACTTGCTGCAGCCAGAAGACCTCACTATCTTTTGCTCAGTAATGTGAACACTTGCTATAGAGTTTTCCAAGTTTTTTTTATATGAGTGTTTGCTGGGTGATTTCCTGTGCATGTTGTAAGGGATCAGTGTCGCTGAAGGCTTCTTCATCCTGAAGACCTTCACAGGGTTTCTCTCTCAGTGTGAACTCTGACCTGAATCCCTAGAGATATCGCTGAAGGCTTTCCTATAGCTCTTCCATTCTTCAGGTTTTTATAGTATATAGTATACAATCTTTTGGGCACATTAGGCTAGGAGCATGAGCTGAAAGCTTTACCTTGCAGATTGTATTCATTAAGTTTTCTCTCTAGACTGAATTAACAGGAGAGTTACCGAATGCTATTTCATATTGGTTAGATTAAAAGGAAGAAGGTGTGCTGGGGGTTTTTCTTCACTGATTTCATGGCAAGTTTCCCAGGTGGTTCCCAGTGGTCTGTCTCACGGCATTCACACCTTGTGTAGTCTTCTCCCACACTATATTGGGATTGGTGTGTGTGACCAGTACAATAGGAAAGAAGTGAAGATATGTCCTTCTGAGGCTGGTTCACAGAAGACATCATGGCTTCTGTATCGGCCCTTTCTTGGATCACTTGCTTTGTGGGGAACTTGCTGCCAAGTCAGATACTGAGCCCTGTGGAGACACCTGCATGGTGAGGAACTGCAGGTCCCCGAAACAACCAACATTAACTTTCCGGGCATGTGAATGAGCCATCCTGGAAGTGGAGCCTTTCACAGTAAAGACTTCGGACGACTGCAGCTCTGGCCGACATCTCCACCGCAACCCCATGAGAGATCTGAGGCATAACTACAGAGCTAAGCCATTCTTGAATTCCTGACCTACAGAAACTGTGAGATAATAAATATTTGTTGTTTGAAGCTACAACATTTTGGGGAGGTTAATTTGTAATGCCGTGACTGATAACTTACACATCCAGTGTGAATTCTCTCAAGTTATCTTAGAGATGAGTGATCAGTGAGCACTTTCCCACAGAAATTCATATCCACCTATTATGTATTCTCTTGTGCACAGAAAGGTAAGAGTTACTAGTGAAAGACTTTCCACATTGATTACACTCATAGGGCTTTTCTCCAGTGTGAGTTCTCACGTGCTTCTTAACAGCTGACAGATTATTAAACGCTTTCCCACAGTCATTGCATTCATAGGGTTTTTCTCCAGTATGTATTCTCTTGTGCACGGTAAGAGAAAAGCTACTGCTGAAGGATTTCCCACACTCGTTACATTCGTAGGGTTTTTCTCCAGTATGAGTCCTCACATGCTGTGTCAGGTATGAGCTCTTCCTAAAGGTTTTCCCACAATCATGACACACATAAGGCTTCTCCCCTGTGTGAATGCTATTGTGCCCCGTAAGGGAAGACCTAGTGCTGAAAGCCTTTCCACACTGATTACATTCATGGTGATTCTCCCCCGTATGAATTCTCTTGTGGCTTTTGAGGTTACAACTAGTGCGGAAGACGTGAAAACACTGATTACATTCATAGGGTTTTTCTCCAGTGTGAATTCTCACGTGCAGTCTAAGAGATGAGGGATCACTAAATGCTTTCCCACAGTGATTGCACTCATAGGGTTTCTCCCCATTGTGGATTCTCTTATGAATAGTGAGGTAAGATCTACTGCTGAAAGACTTTCCACATTGATTACAGTCATAGGGTTTTTCTCCAGTGTGAATTCTCTTATGCTGAGTAAGGTTAGATTTTGTGCTGAAGACTTTAAAACACTGATTACATTCATTGAGTTTCACTCCATGATGACTTCTTTCCTGTTGGTTAAGAGATGAATGATAACTACAGTTCATAATATTGTTAATATTGAATGCTGCCATAGGAATTCTCTCTCCTAGGAATTGTGTTATGTTATTATAATTCATGTTTTGGCTACTTTCAATGGTTATACATGGTTTCTGCCCAGTTTGAGCTCTTAGGAAGTTAAAAAAGACAGATGCTTTGCCAAAAATCCTTATCATATTCACAAAACATTTTATGATAAGTTTAGGACAAATTTGTGTTTCAAACAGTCAATACCCCAGTCACATTTAGGGAAATATTTACCTGTGGGAACTCTCAGTGAAGAAACAAGTTTGGAACTAACATACCTTTCTCTAAATTCCCAAGTTTCAGTGCCTCTCTGGAGACACTACTTTCCGGAGTATAAATGGCACTTTCTTTTAATGACTCTCCTGGTTATTTTGTGCCCTTTCTGAATTTACGGTGTTCTCTTACTGTGGAAAACCAGAAATCACACATGTCAGTCTTACCGCTTTTACACCTTTAGACTGTTCTTTTCTAAAAACATGCTTCTTAGGAGGTAGCCATTTGGCTTTAAGTAGAGTCCCCACATCTGAAAGAAATTGGAAAGAAATTTAGGTTGACGGAGAAAAGAAATTCTAAATTGCAACACATTAGTGAAAGCAGACTCCAAGGGATTAGGGTTTTGAGCAGGTTTGCAATGAACAGGATTTGGTTGTGAAAACTTTCAGGTATTAATTTAAAGAAAGTATTCTAGAAAAGTTGAGACTACTCAGAGATTGACAAAAGAAGGAGTTATCAGAAATGCAAAGTGGGAAGGAACTGGACTGAAATTTGAAAAGGAAAAGAACTGCATCTTCTGTTTGTCCTCTGAGGCCAAAGCCTAATATGAGATGGTGAACAGGGAGTTAAAAGAAAGAAAAAAGTACACGAGGAAGTTCATACCAAATGTTCTTGTCCACCTTTGTTAGAACAAAAGGAATTCTACAGAGTTCCCTGATTGACATTTAACTAATATTCCTGACCCTAGTCACTGGCCAGAGGTATTCTTCACAAGAACTTACATCTACCTGAAACTCACCTGGACAAGTGCTTGGGAGAATTCCTGTCTCCTCTATCATCACCTTGTCTTCTTGTTCCAACTGGGATATCAGATTGGGTTTGTCCACATGACACCCTATTTATAGAGAAAATACACACAATGTCGATCAGTGTCAGGAACAAGCAGCTCTGCAAAACTGCAGCCAACACTTCTGAAGATGGCCAGACATGACTTTAGGTGCATTACATCTTTAGATGTTAGAATTACACCTAAATTCTAGTAAACATAGTAACTCTCATGAGGAACAAAAATGCAAGCATCCTCAACATTCAGGGTGACAAGGCATAAATAGTCCCAGACGCCCATGTCTAAATTCAAATACACACTTCATAAGCCCCAAAACTTTTAACCATGGAGAATATAAAGTCAGAGCAGGAAACAGATCTTCAGCTCACAGGGAGGGCGTTAGACAGACAGCTCCATGAGGGTGGGGAACGTGTCTGTCTCATTTATCTCTGTACTCTCAAACCCCAGCACAGATCTAGGAACACGGAGGTGTTTAAGAAACACTTGTGAGAAGTGATGTCAGTGCAAAGGGTGGAGTGGGGAACTTCAAAAGGCCATCCCCTCCACAAAGACAGTGAATAAACTGGCAAAAACTGTCAGAATCAAATTAACAGGAATCCAAAAAACTTACCACAGTTAACAGCCATCAGTAGAATGTCTAATCAAGAAAAACCCCAAAATCTGAGTAAGAGAACTGAATGACATTTTAACTGACTCTAGCTCCATTTTCTTTCCCTTGCTTTGGCTGCAACCTTGAAGACAGCAGCCTGCATTCCTAACACTGGGGCTTGGGGAGCAAAACAGACTTCGTTCTGTGGTTGTTTCTTCTGACCTGTTTGGTGGCTCCCTGAAAGACTGGCTCAAATGGCTTGCCTTCATTTATCTGACTCCAAATTTTGGGGGGATGAGCTGGCTACCTGGGACACATATGATCAACACATTTAAAGGCAAATGTATTAGTACTCGAGGTCAGGAGTTCGAAACCAACCTGAGCAAGAGCAAGACCCCGTCTCTACTAAAAAATAGAAAGAAATTAGCAGGACAACTAAAAATATATATAGTAAAAATTAGGCAGGTATGGTGGTGCATGCCTGTAGTCCCAGCTACTTGGGAGGCTGAGGCAGGAGAATCACTTGAGCCCGGGAGTTTGAGGTTGCTGTTAGCTAGGCTGATGCCATGGCACTCTAGCCTGGGCAACAGAGTGAGACTCTCTCTCAAAAAAAAAAAAAAAACAACCAAAAAAAACCAAAAATTCTACATCTGGCAAAACTGTCCTTCAAAAATAAATTAGAAATGAAGACATTTCCATAAACAAAAGCTGAGTGTTTGTCCCTAGAACATCTACACTGCAAAAAATGCTAAAGGGAGACCTTCAGGCTAAAATGAAAGGACAATGCATAGTACCTCAAATCCATACAGACAAATAAAGAACATTGATAAAGGTAAATACGGAGGTAAAAATAAAATCACTGACAATATATTTTTGGTTTATAACTCCTCTTTTTTTTTCCTACATGATTTAAAGACAAATGCATAAACCAATAATTATAAATCTACATTAATGGGCACACAATGCATAAAGATATAATTTATGGCAAAACAACTACAGGGGGAAATGCACCTATATAGGAGCAGAGTTTGTGCATACTATTGAAACTAAGTTGATATTAAAATCAAACTAGATTTGTATAAATTAAAATGTTAACTAAAATCCCTAGGGCGACTACAAAGAAAATAACTAAAAAAGATACAAAGAAATGAGAAGGGAATCAAAATAGTCCCCTACAAAATATCTAACACAAAAGGAAATAATAATGGAAGAATTGAGATGCAAAGATGACATGACATATAAAGAACAAATAGCAAACAGGTAGACAGCAAATGATAAATAGGGAGAAATAGAGCCCACCTTAACAGTAATTACATTAAATGAAAATGAATTAAATTCTTCAATTAAAAGGTAGATTTTGGCTGAAATGATTTTAAAAATAACCCACTTACAGACTTACAATGGTTCAACTTACAATTTTTTGACTCTATGATGGTGCAAAAGCCATAGACATTCAGTAGGAAGCATACTTTAGGTACCCATGAAACCATTTTGTTTTTCATGTTCAGTACAGTAGTTAATAAATTACATGATATGTTCAACACTTCATTATAAGATAGGCTTTGTGTTACACGATTTTGCACAACTGCAGGCTAATGTTAAGTGTTCTGAGCATGTTTAAGGTAGTCTAAGCTACGACGTTTGGTAGGTTGGGCATATTAAATGCATTTTCTACTTAAGATATTTTCAATTTACAATGGGTTTACTGGGACATAACCCCATTGCAAGTCGAGGACCAGCTACATATATTGTCTCTAAGAGACTCACTTTACATCCAAAGACATAAATATGTTGATAGCAAAAGACATTTCATACAACAAAAATTATTATAAGACAGAGACAGACATTTTATATAAATAAAGGATCAATTCAGCAAGAAAATATAACATTTATAAATGTACATGTATCTAACAACAAGGCTCCAAAACATATGAGTTAAAAACTGCCATAATTGAAGGGAAAAATAAAGTTCTACAATAATAGTTTGAGACATCAATACTCCCCTTTCAATAATGGATATAACAACTAATTAGATAAGTAAGGAAACAGAGAACTTAAAAAATACTACCCACTAACTAGACCTAACAGACATCTAAAGAACCCTCCATTCAGCAAGACAATACACGTTCATCTCAAATGCACGTGGAGCATTCCCCAGGAGACACTGTGTATCAGGCCACAAAACAGGTCTCATCAAATTTAGAAACAATGAAATACAAAGTATCTTCTCTAACCACAATGGAATAAAATCAAAAATGAGTATCAGAGGATATGTTTTGGAAAACTTAACATAGTTAAGACAATACTACCCTAATGGATCTACAGAGATAATGCAATCACTAACGAAATTCCAATAGCTTTTTTTTTCGGAAACGGACAAGCTGATCTGAAAATTCACAGAATTGCAATGGTTCCCAAACAGAAAAAAAGAATCTTAAAAAAGAACAAAGTAATAAGACTCACATTTCCTGATATCAAAAATTACTACAATGTAATGATTGTCAAGATAAGGTACCGGCATAAGGACAGACATACAGACCAATGGACAGAATTGAGAGTCGATAATCAATCTCTGGTGTCTATGGTCAAATAATTTCTGACAAGGGTGCCAAGATCATCCATGGGGAATGAACAGTCTCTTCTACAAGGGTGCTGAGATAATCGAACATACACATGCAAAAGAACAAAGCTGACCCCTTCTCCACATCACATGCAAAATTAACTCAAAATGGATCAAATGCCTAAATGTAAGAGCTAACACTCTTGGAAAATTCTTAGAAGACAACACAGGGGTAAATCTCTGTGACCTTGGCTTAGGCAGTGGTTTCTTAGGTATGACACCAAAAGCACAAGCAAAAAGAAAACCTAGATAAATTGGATTCGTCAAAATTAAGATTCTTGTGCCCAAAGGACACAATCAAGAAAAAGGAAAGATACCCACAGAGAAATTATCTGCAAATTGTATTTTGAATAAGGGCTTAGTACTCAGAATATAAAATGAACTTTTACAACCCAACAACAAAAAGACAAGCAACCCCATTGAAAATGTGCAAAGGACTTGGAAGTCTTCCAAAGAAGACACACAGTAGCCAACAAGTACATGAAAAACGCTCAATGTCATTAGTGATCAGGGAAATGCAAATCAAAACAATGAGCTATCACTTCACACACCCTAGGATGGCTACGATCAGAAAGAAAGATCTGGAGGATATTGGAACCCTCATGCACCGGGAGGAGTGTAAAATGGTACAGCTGTTATGGAAACGTTTCGTAGTTTCTCAAAGACCTCAACACAGAAAGAGAAGACCTAGCATTCCACTGTTAGGTATATACCCGAGAGAACTGAAAGCAGAGGTTTAAACAAAAACGTGTACACAAATAGTCACAGCAATATTCATAATAGCCAAAAAGTGCATACTACCCAAATGTCTGATGATGAATAATGTATAATTATAATAATGTATAATGAATAATGTATAATAATGTATAATTATTGATGAATAATGAATAATGATGATGAAATGTCTGATGATGAATAAACAAAATGTGGCCTGCCCCTACAATGGAATATTATTTCAGTCATAAAAAGGAATGCTATAATACAACTAAATCTTTCAAACGTTATGCTACATGAAAGAAGTCAGGCATGAAAGGTCAGGTATTTTTACAATTCCATTTATACGAAATGTTCTCAACAGGCAAATCCATGAAGACAGAAAGTGGGTTAGTACTTGCCAGCAGCATGGGGTGGGGAAGGTAATGAGCACTGACTGCTTAATGGGGAGGGGGTTTCTTTTAGGGGTGATGAAAATGTTCTGAGATTGGATAGTGTTGATGGTTGTACAACATGGTGACTACATTAAAGGCCACCAAATTACACATTTTAAAATGGTGAATTTTATGTTTTATGAATTTTAATACAATAAAGAAATAAGGGTTGGGCACAGGGGCTCACGCCTGTAATCCCAGCACTCTGGAAGGCCGAGGAGGGAGGATCGCTTGAGGTCAGGAGTTCAAGACCAGCCTGAGCAAGAGCAAAACCCCATTTCTACTACAAATAGAAAAATCAGCCGGGCTTGGTGGTGCACACCTATAGTCCCAGCTGCTCAGAAGGCTGAGGCAGGAGGATTACTTGAGCCGAGAAGTGTGAGACTCTGTATAAAAAAAAAAAAAAAAAAAACCACGGCCACAGGAATGACGGGCTTACCAAGCGAGGCCAGGTTCCGGCAGTTCTCCAGCGTCACGTCTCTGTACAGTGTCCTCTGAGAGGGGTCCAGCAATGCCCACTCCTCCTGGGTGAACTCCACTGCCACATCCTTGAAGGTCACCAAGTCCTAGACCATCGTAAACACCACGGCTTAGCCCAGGACCACCCCCATCAACATGAACAGGAAGAGGGCTCAGGGTGACAGAACCGGGGCTGGGGCAAGGTTCTGAGAGCAACTCTCACTGGGTCCTGGGCTCAGCCCTCCATGTCTCCTGTTTACCTAGGCCACGCCCCAGGTTCGATGCAGCGATAAGAGTACCTAGGCCAGGCGAGGTGGCTCATGCCTGTAATCCTAGCACTCTGGGAGGCCCAGGTGGGAGGATCGCTTTAGCCCAGGAGTTGGAGGTTGCTGTGAGCTAGGCTGACGTCATGGCACTGTAGCCAGAGCAACAGAGCAAAACTCTGTCTCAAAAAAAAAAAAAAAAAACAACCACAGAGTGTCTGTCTTTTTCCACTCAGACTGTGAGCTCCTGCAATCTTATTTCTCTCAACCTCCAGAGGTAAGCGCGGGCCTGGGACATTGCAGAAACCAGAGCAATACTTGGTAAATGAATGCATGACTTCCGCATGGCCACTACGAATTGCTGGAGTTTAGAACACAGTCACATCTTTACGTGGCTTTCCCTTAAAACACTCAGGAAACGTGACGTCCTTAGGGACTCTGGAGGGACCTCTGAAACTGCAGTGACAGTTGACACACACTGACGTTTTTTGGGCAGCCCTCACCCTCCATCAGATGCTCGGAGACCCTGGGGTGCCCGAAGACCTGGGCTGGCTGTGAGGCTCCTTTCAGCAAGGGCCGCTGAAAGGTAACAAGTCCAACTTCTGGCCAAAGGAATAATGATTTAGAAAGAGGACTATTCAACTCACCTGTAACCAGCTTGTCAGAAACTCACTAACCAGCCCTTCCTCCTCTGTGCGTCCTTTCTGCTGGGAGGCTGGGTATAGGGTAGACCGGGCTGGAAGGGAAGAAGTGAGTCACAGCAACCCAGGCCTACCCTGTGTCTAGACTCGCAAATCTGGGGGCTTCCCACCTGTCTGGGACTGGACACGTCAACACACACGCAGACACCCATGAGAGCACACCCCCAACACATGCCTACACCCTACAGACACCCACACGAGCACACCCCCAGCACACGCCTACACCCCAGACACCCACACGAGCACACCCCCAGCACACGCCTACACCCCACAGATACCCACACAAGCACACCCCCAGCACACGCCTACACCCCACAGACACCCACATGAGCACACCCCAGCACACGCCTACACCCCACAGACACCCACGTGAGCACACCCCCAGCACACGCCTACACCCCACAGACAGCCCCCACCAGCTTTACTAAGAAAGCAGGGCCCAGTCCTCTCTCATCCACACCATAAAAAAGAACTACACTTGCGAGATTATTATTATTATTATTAGATTATTCTTATTAGATTATTCTCATTTCACAGAGAAATGAGAAAACCATCACCGTGTTTTCATCACGTTTCACAGAAAGAGTGACAGGTAGAATGCGAGACTGTCGCACACTCCCCACGCAAGTGGCCTGTCCACAGACACCCCGACCCCATAGTCCTCAATCTCAAGAGCTGCCCAATCAGACGCCGGGACCTCTGGGCCCCTGCGGCTCCATCCCGCCCCACCTGCTCCGCCCAGACCAGACCCCGCCCTGTCCCAGGCTGTGGGTCGGGGGCCTCTCAAGCCTGGACTCTGAGGGCTGCTGAGACCCCAAGACTCACCACCAGCAGGCGATAGGAGGACGGCCGCCATCCTGTGACCCCGACACCAACACACAGGGCAGTGGGGGAGCAGGACGCTCCTTCCCTTGTTTCCACGGGGCCCTCGGGACCACGCTCTGGAAGAAATGGCGAAACTCCCCGTCTCCGCAGCCTCGAGTTCTCTCGGGCCGCTCAGGACGCACCTTCCTCAGACTGTCCACACGTCCTCCTTCAAACCCAAGTTTCGTCTTCCACGCTGGGCCTTTATCTTGCTGAGCAGGTGACGAATGCAGGATCACCTGATGGCAAAACTCGCCTTCCTCTATCCCCGGCGCCACGACCAATGCACCCCTGCTCCACCCCGAGACCCTCAGCTCTGCGGGTGTCATGCCACATTCCGCCCGCCCCAGCTGCGGTGACAAACGCGCTCCCAGCTGCGCCCCCCTATTCCCTGGGGACTTGGGCCCCTGACTCCCATTTTCCTTCCACCACCAGGGACCCCACATGTGGATGACGCCAGAGAGCCTCATGGTCCCAGGAGACCCTCAGCTCCTTTGTGCCCTTGGCCACACACTTCCAGGGTCGCCCCAGCTCTGGTCATTACCTGGCACTGTCCCACCATCTGGGACAACAGTTCGGAGTCTCTCTCACAGCGTGTTTCCCTGGACCACACAGAGGCCTGCCCCTCCCCTCCCGCGTTCCCTACTCACCCAGCTCAGATCTCACCATCCCTCGCTTCAGCTGCCTCCCTCACCCCTGCCCGCGCCTCATGCTGGCTGAGCAGAATGCCAGCCAGGCGCCCCTCCAGCCACCCACCTGCTCCGTGGTGACATTAGGGCAGGGCAGCCTGCACCAGGGCAGTAACGTCACCACCACTAGAAGAACGCGGTCACCACTGTGAAAAGAGCCCTCAGCCCTGCAGGAGGATCCTACAGGTCAGCGTGGCTTCAATTTCCTCCAACCTCCGTTAATCTCACTAAACCTCACATGGCCTCACCTTCCCCTTCTGTGCTGCGCCGTTTCCTAAATGGCCTTCGAGGGTCTGAGCCTCCTGGCGTTTGCACCCTGCGTGGCCCCTGACACACACGGAATTAGGGCTGACCTGTGTGACTGGCAGATCCGGCAGAGGTGACAGTGGGTGATTTCCAAGGCCGGGTCCTAGAAGGCACTGCAGCTGCTTGTCTTGGTCTTCTGGACGTAGCTCTAGGGGAAGCCGGTTGCCATGCTGGGATGACACCAATGCAGCCGGGCGCGGAGGCCTAGGTGCAGAGGAGACGCGGCTTCCTGCCCACAGCCAGGCCCAACCTTCCAGCCATGGGAGTGAGCCTGGGGCACCAGTCGAGCCTTCTGATGACGCAGCCCAGCTGACAGCCTCCTGCAGCCTCCAGAAAATTCCAAGCCAGACTCTTTGGGCGAGGCAACTCCAGAGTTCCTGAACTACAAAACCAGCGCGAGATGAAAAATGATTATTGTTGTTCTAAGGTTTGGGATCCCGGGCCAGGCAGCAACAGACAGCGAATCATCTGACTTTGTGCAGCTGAGTCTGCATCCTACTTCTCAGAGTAACAGTCAAGAGAAGGCATCCACCTTCCTGTCTCACCACCAGCAATGCACTCTGCGCCCTGCTCTCCTCCCCGCCTCCTGCCACAGATCAGGAGCTGCCTCCCTTCTCTGCAGAGCCCTGCTCTGCAGCTCTGGGCTGGGGTCGCCCTCCTGCTGTGGAGGACCCATCCACGCTCATCTGCCCTTTCCCTGCAGGCGCTCCCATGCAACCAGATTCACCCTCACACCACCCGAGCCTGATCTGGCAATCGAGCAAAGCTGCAGAAATGTTTACTCTTTCCCTACCAAGCACACTTCCAGGAATCTATCTGAAAGGCACAGAAATACTAAAAGACACCTGTGAGGTTATTCACTGTGTCAAACAGCAAAGGACTGAAAACAGCACAAAGGACCATCAGTGGTGACTGATGGGAAACCTATGGGCTAGCTACATAATGAAGAAATATGTAGCTAGAAACCTCCCCCCCCAACGCACACAAATAAGCCCCCAAAACCCCAAAACCCTGAAAAGATCTCTAGGTATTGATAGAGACTATCATCCCCCAAAAATTAAATAAAAAAAAAATCAAGGTATAAAGCAGTGCAACGTTTCCTTTTTATAACAAGTGAAGGCCTCCCTTCCCCCGAGCTATAGAATAAAATTTAACTCCATAAAACCAGCTTTGAAAGGTGTCTATGTGTGACCTCCCTGAACCTAAAAGATAAAAGCACAATTTAAAATCAGTTTTCACAGTCATACTAGCCACTTTTCAAGTGCTCATTGAAAGTTGTGTGTGGGGGCAGGGACATGGGGCATTGGACATGAAGAGTGAGTCTGGGTAGAGTTGCAGGGAGTTTTTGACTCCTGGGCCTTTGTGGTAGGCAGATTAATAACTTCCCCCTCCCTACCCCCAACAGGTACCCACGTTCTAATCCCCAGAAGCCGTAAACAGGCTTCCTTACATTGCAAATGTGATGAAGATAAGGATTTTTTTTTTTTGAGACAGGGTCTCACTGTTGCCCAGGCTGGAGTACAGTGGCATCATCATAGCTCACTGCAGCCTCAAACTCCTGGGCTCAAGCGATCCTCCTGCTTCAGCCTCCCAAGTAGCTGGGACTACAGGCAGGTACTACCATGCCTGGCTAATTTTTCTATTTTTAGCAGAGACAGGGTCTCACTCTTGCTCAGGCTGGTCTCAAACTCCTGGCCTCAAGCCATCCTCCCTCCTCAGCCTCCCAAAGTGCTGGGGTTACAGGTATGAGCTGCCACACCGGCCAATGTAAGGATCTTGAGATGCTTGAGATGGGAGATTATCCTAGACTATCCAGGTTGGCCCTGTGTCATCACAGGGTGGGAGGGTGAGGGTCAGAGAAGGAGATGTGATGATGGAAGCATGGGGGTGTCTGTGCCAGGAGGGCAGGTGGAGAGCAGAGACAGAGAGAGGCTGAAGACGCTGCCCTGCTGGTTTTCAAGGTGAAGGAAGGAGCCACAGCCTAGGAATTCAAGGAGTCTCTACAAGACGAAAAAGGCAGGAAGTGACTTCTCCCCAGAGCCTCTAGAAGGAATGCAACCCCGCTGACTCATTTAGGACTTCTGACCTCCAAAACTGCAAGGGAATAAACTTGTGTTGCTTTAAGTCACTAAATTTGTTATAATTTTTTACAGTAGCAACAGAAAACTAATATTGCCTCTAGTATCAAATCCTCCCTGAGGCCTCCGTGGGAATTTGGCAACAGCTGCAGAACTTCCCTACCCTCTACAAGTGCAGGATACCGCCTTTCCCCCAACCGGGGACTTGATCTCACACACGGTGGCTCACGCCTGTAATCCTAGCACTCTGGAAGGCCGAGGCGGGAAGATAGCTCAAGGTCAGGAGTTCGAGACCAGCCTGAGCAAGAGCGAGACCCTGTCTCTACTAAAAATAGAGAAATTAGCTGGACAACTAAAAATATATACAAAAAATTAGCCAGGCATGGTGGCACATGCCTGTAGTCCCAGCTACTATGGAGGCTGAGACAGAAGGATCGCTTGAGCCCAGGAGTTTGACGTTGCTGTGAGCTAGGCTGACGCCACAGCACTCTAGCCTGGGCAACAGAGTGAGACTCTGTCTCAAAACAAAACAAACAAAAAAACACCTGAATGTCTTATGTCCTAGCAAATCCCTTAGTCCTGAATAGATGGGGATGGTTGGTCATTATAAATTGTATACTCAAAGCATATGTATTGCATGATAAGCAAACATTCCCTTGAGAATCTTATAGGAAAACTAGAATGAAAAAGGCACACACACATATACAATTAGCAAAATCCCACGATTAAATATAAGATTACTTAATGTGGTTCTCTGCAATAAAAATCACCATACTGTTATTTCAGGAAAGTTTTATGCAACATAGTTGATTACTATTAAGAGGTAAGATGCAGAGGACAATCTTTTTGGAAACCAGTGCCCTACCCTTCAATCTGTAAGTTGTTGCTTAATATTCTCCCAAGTGATTTAAAATCTCATTAGGAAAAAAAAATCTAATTGCTCAAAACACATCTAGTTGCTGGTCAATTCAATTTTAAATTTCTGTTACTAACATAAAGAAGCTCAAGTCATGTTTGTTGTGAGTGCTCCTATATTTTGAAGTTTTATGGAGGATTTATAGGCCTTTAGAATTCAGATCAAACAGGCCTGAGGAACACTGCTGAGGAGTTCTGCTAGTCTTGAGTGGAAAGACTTGTAATATTACATAACCACGTATATATTTTACATAAGATCCTGAAATTTTTAGTATGATGACATAAAAGAAAATCCATATTTCTCTAGTTACACATATTTATGCTTATATATGTATTTTGTATGTATTTTTTGCATGTAACTGTATTTACTGCCTTATTTACACGCATATAACCATAAACACCTGAGTAGTATCTTTCCCTTAATATAAGCCATCAAGCATAAATAAATTTTTCTTAAGATACCCTCACTCTTAGTGACTCCTAGTGGCTACAATCCAAGCAGAGGACAAGCCCAGGAGCAGTTCTACACAGGGGAGCTTGCTGGAACCCTGCTGTTCCACGTGATACTCACCTAGTCCCACAGAAACCCACGGATCAGTGAGGACAGATGGACTCCGAGGCTGGCTTCAACACAAATCTGAGCTTGAGAGATGCTTTTCTCATCTGAAAAAAAAAAAGGCACAAAAATTGCTTTTGAGGCTTTTTAGACTTTGTACAGTTGTTGGATACAGTTGTTGGCTAAAAGGCCCATTTCATCTACTTTTTTTTGGTACTATAATAAGGAGCCAGCCTGCTGGCTGTGACTGGATTTACCTGATTCCTACCCAGCTACCTGCTATTCAAGATGGGAGAAAGCAGCTCAATGCTGTGTTGTACATTTGACACTTGCTCAACTCATTTCTCTGGAGAGAGACTTTATGGTGACTCTAGACGCTTTAAACTACCTTCTCACTTAGAGTCCCTATAAGTGACTCAGCTTAATTTTAAACAATTTGTATAGTTTACTCGGAACTTCATAGATTTTAAGGCCCTAGAGCAGGGTGTCCCAACCCAGGTACTGCAGATAATTCTTTGTTGTGGGGGACTGTCCCGTGTAACGTAGGATGTTTAACACTAAGCAGCGGCCCTGGCCTCCACCCACTAGATGACAGTAGCAATCTCCCCTCCCCCACAATTGGTCACAACCAAAAAGGTCTCTAGACATGGCCAAGAGTCCCCCGGGGCACAGAATCGCCCCGGGTGAGGGCGATGGAGACTCTCTGAGGCGGCGGCGGCGGCGGCGGCGCTGGGTCGCGACCCGGGAGGAAACAGCAGCTTCGGGCTGACCTGAGCGGACAGCCCGAGGCCTCCGAGGAGGAAACGCAACTCTCGGGAGGGATGTAGGGTCCGCGGCTGGGGGTGCCCGAGGCCCACGCCCCTCCCTGAACTCGGACCCGAACCCCCGCCCTCCGCTCACCGAGTCCGACCCCTCCCGCTGGGCCAAATGCGCCGACTCGCGGAGACGAACAGACTCACTCCCCGGCACGCTACGCGCGGCTCCTCCCACGGCACCGCCCCGCACTTCCGCTTCCGGTGTCGGGCGGACCGCCCCATACGTCCGCTTCCGGTCTCGGGCTGGCGGCGCCAGAGAGGAGGACGTAGGGGGATCTGGGACTGAAGCAGCGGCCGAGCGGGGAGCGGGGCGGCCGACGTAGTCTAGTTTTCTTAGTAAGAACAAGGTTGGGCCTTAGGCTGAGTCAGCTGCAGGGGCAGGGTCGGTCCTGACGGCAGAATCAGGCCGAGGACCGGGCGCTGGGCGGGACCAGTGTGGGCGGCTCCAGGCACGGAGGGCGGGGCCGATGGGCAGAGACCAGTTCCGGGGGCGGGGCTGTGGGCGGTACGAGGCGCGGAGGGCGGGGCTGAGAGGGCAGAGACCCCCCCTCCGGGGGCGGGGCTGTGGGCGGTTCCAGGCCAGAGGGCGGGGCTGAGTGGGCAGAGGCAAGTTCCCGGGACCGGGATATAGGTGCGAATAAAGCAGGTGTAAGTTGTGGGATACGCTCAGGGGCTGCGACTGTGCGAGCTGAGCTCCGGGCTGGGGGAGGGCTGAAGGCGGGGCTTTCCTTGGATCAAGTGGAAAAAAAAAGAGATCTTTTGCAAGTTGTCCTTGGACCAAAGAGGAACACTAACCTCCATTAATGATTATTTAGAATAAGGAAAAAATCTGAACATGACACATAAACCTCCCCAAGAGATTTATAGCTTGATATGTTAGTAAGCCTGAAATGCTGTATTCAAATGGTTTATGCTTTCAATTTAACATAGAAAGGGTGTGAATAAGAAACTAAAACCAAGGGGTCTAGTAAGGAAAAAAATACCCACGTCCGTTTTTGGACATTCTCATCTTTCCTAGAATAAATATTTAAGAATTTTAAAAAAAATATATTGTTACCAAAATATTCATATCCCCATAATATTGTGACATTTAAAAATAATAAAAAATTGTTACTCTGCTACATTTTTATTCTGATTTTTATATTCTATTTTTTGCCTATATAAACATAGACAACAATATTGAGATTCTTTAATCAAAGAAGTACGAATTAAAATAATGGCATTATAGGCGTGCCTTTCAAGTAATGAAAAAAATTGAATATTCAGTAAAAAATTGAATATTCAGTTTGGCAAGAGTTTAGGTAATGGATGATCCTACCCTCTGCTAGTGGCGTTGTAAAGTGCTGGTTTCTTAGCAGGAACTTGGCAACATGTAGTAAAAACTGTATGAATGTGCGTATTTATCAACCCAGCAATTTTACAATGACCTACATCAGAGAAATGTTCAAAGCTTGTTAAAAAGAATTCATCATCTACCTTTTATTTATTGTCATAGAAGAGTAGTAACAATGGCTATATAATCATATGTAGGCATTAAAATAATAATGCCAATGTACATTTAGTTATATTGAATTATATTCAGGATATGTTGTTAGGTATGAGAAGCTGGTTATAGAATGAAGTTGACACTGTGTACTCACATTGTAACGCACAAAGTCTAGGAAGACAAAATTCCAGGGCTTAACAATCATATGATGCCTGGACCCTTTCTGCCCAGAATGAAAGTGACCTGAAACTTCTCTGGCTGGACAACTGAAGGTACAATGCAAAGTTTTGCCTCCAGCCTCGTGACATGGACTAAAGACTCTTTCACTCTGCACCTCACACCATCCTCATGGACAAGGCAGGTTGTTTCCCCACAGAGTGCCTGAGATCAGAAGACCTTTTGTCTAGTGACTATCCCCTGATAGTCACTTCCTGCCACCCTAACTCTGGTAGAGTGGAAACAACCAGTAGCTTCTACCTAACCAGAAAATGAAATAATTGCCATAAACTATTCCATTCCATGTTTTGATTCATGGCAGAGAAAGAGGCGAGGAAACTCAATGCAAACAGCTGGGACAAAGATTGAACACGCAGAGGTCCCCATACCCAAGAGAGACAAGGCTGAAATTCCACCCCTAAACCCAGCAGTTCCAGTATCACCTCCCTCCAGTGCAAGGCCACCTGCAGAAATGACAAGTGTTATTAAATAATCCCAGAAGGAATTGCTAACAATTGCATACTGCCTGATCCTCTTCTGAGGACATGTTGTGTTGATACATTGAGTGTTTTAGAAGCATACACAATGCAACTGTTGCAATCAGCAAGCCATGCACAGAGCACAGGCTGGCTTGTGGTAAACTCCTAGGTAAGAACCAGTACAGTAGCTCAGTCATAGACAGGCACACCACACCATTGGATAAAGTCCGGTCTTAGAACAGTATTTTCATCTTTCTTAGAAAAGCTACTGATAAGGATCAAAGAACAGGGCATTAGCCCCCGCTGAAAGATTATCTACTTTTTAATCTTTTGACTTCCAGGATTGCGGACTAAAATGCTTTGTTCCTATAGGACTAAATTAATTACTGATATTTAGAGAGACAGGGTCTGTTTAGGGTGGTGGATCTCAGACACCCACGGCTTCTCTATGAGGCACATTTCAACAATGTGCTTGTCAGCAGTGGGCATGAACCCCTTGATCCCAATGGCGACTTAAGGCTGGGAGTCAGCGTCTCAGAACGCTTGCGTGCCTCACTCCACGGGTCCTGGTGGTAGGAAGGGGCTGGTGTCCCTCAAGTCTCACTCATTCCAAGCCCCCCAGGGACTGACCACGGGGATTAAGCTGACAGAGTGGATGATAAAAGATATAGTTTTCTCTCTTCCATCTATTTTTTTTCTTTTTATTTTCTTTTTTAAAATTAGAGACGGGGTCTCTCACTCATGGTAGTCTCGAACTTCCTGAGCTCAAGCCATCCTCCCACCTCGGTTTCCCAGAGTGCTAGGATTACAGGTGTGAGCCATCACGCCTGGCGTCTCTCTTCCATCTTGAAGGGAGTGCACAGAAAAAGGAAAAAGAAGGTCCTAGAGGGATGAAGAAGGGATAGAACACTCAGGATTCGTCGGTCTGCATTTTTGCCAGGTTTCCAGGCACCTTAGATAATTTTCAGGGGGATTACAGACATGCACACACATGCGGGCGCACACATGTGCATATCCATCCAAGAACTTATGGATCAGATGTCACTTCTCAAGTTGGCCTGAGCACAAAAGATAATGTTTTTTCCTCTTGTCTGTTTTATTTATCTCTGTTTTAATCTTTATTATTTCCTTCCGTTTGCTGGCACGACCGTGGTGTCATGCATGTGCGCCTGTAGTCCCAGCTGCGAGGGAGGCTGAGGCAGGAGGATCTCTTGGGCCAAGGAGTTGGAGGCTGCAGTGAGCTATGATGATGCCGCTGCACTCCAGCCTGGGTGACAGAGAGAGACCCTGTCTCAAAAAAAAAAAATCATGTCAGATGAATAATGAAAGTTCCTTTTGGCTCTAATAACAGAGGGGCCATTGTGACCTTAGTGAGGGAAATAGCCATAGAATGTTGAAGGCAGATAGAAGTTTGGAGTGATCTGAGGAGTTGCTTGGAGGTGAGAAGACCGAGACAGAGGATGAAGATGATCCTTTCTCAGTGACACACAGCTAAGGGGGAGGAATAGAAATCGGTGGTTGAGGAGAGGTCCCAGGAAAGTCAGGTGAGGCGTTTCTGTGTAGTTAGGAGAAATTTGAACATATTTAAGTGCCAAAGGAAAGATTCAGTAGAAAAAGAGAAGTTGAAGATACAGGGACTAAATGGGAATATTGAAGCCATAAGATCACTAAGAAGGAAGAGATGAGGTGTAGATCACCATTGGAGGATAACAGACATCTATCTCATCGAACAAACTTAGAGGAAATTTGGAAGCTGTGGAAGCTTATCAGGGGTATTTGCAGATTTGGCAACTAGACCCATAACATTTCAACCCTGTAGTTAGCAATTTCTCTGTGCAATATCAGGCAAGTGAAGGCAACATGAGTATATATGAGGAAAAGAGAAAAGTAGAGAACATTTGAAACAGGCTTTGGGGAAAATCAAAGAGTTAATATGTCAACACATGAAAGAAAGTAAAATTTCCAGGCATTACCCCAGTTAATGCTGCCTCTTTTTGTATATATAGCGGTACCAAAACAATATGTTGTGTGTTTTGTTCAGCGGTTGGTATAAGACTAACAGTAGCTATGGCGTTGAGGGTCAATGGGGATCTCCCAGGTTTAAAGGTTTACAAGGTATATATGATGAGCAGTAAGGAATTCTGGCTTATTCCCAGGGAATTATTGAGGCCACAGACCATGGAATCCAAGAGTAACAGGAATGGGAGGAGAGAGATGAAGGTGCAGATATGGTGGTCTGGCACAACTTTTGTTCTTGAGGAGCAGGTATCTGTTGTATGGGTGTTTATGTAGAAATGAGAAACTTGTGGTGGGTGAACAAGCTTTCTGAATTATTTATTTTTGGGCATGGCCATTTGGGTATGAGAGTGAGTCCATAAGAGTGGGGCAGGTGGTAATTTCACTATCGATAAACATGATAAAACTCGAGATCAATGGGTTAACCAAATGAATAGTCAAATCACACAGGAGAATGGCAGGGTTTTTTAAAAAATAAAAACAATACTTTTAATATTCAAAGATCGATAGCATTTATCATGCACAATGGGTAAATGAGGTCTGTAAGACACAATGCATGAATTAGAAATGTAGCAAAGATTAGTATCACATTGGAATGGCAGGATTCGAGATTTAGAAAAAGACATGTCATGTGTGTTACGAGAGAGGGCATCAGGTTTTGTGCATTTAGGAGTGACAAGGACAAAAAGAGACTAAAATGATACTCAAACAAGGAGGTGGTTTGCAGGATGGTGGAGGAATGTTTTGACCTTGAGCTACCTGTCTTCGACTCAAATCTGCTTGGGGATGTTGCAGGAGGCAGGTGAGACCTATCTCTGAGGGAAAGAGGAGGGATGGAAGTCCAAAAGAGCTGAGATCATTGTCAGTTGAGAAGGCAGGCTTTATTTGTCATTTTGATCCGATTTCATGATTTTTGCTTTTATAGCATAAGAGGAAAAGAAAGATGATGGCTAAGAGTTTGCAGAGAAAGCAACGTGACTGTGTGCACCAATCCAAACCAAAGCCTGGCTTAAGCATCTCCAACCCTTTGAGGATGTCCAGCTACATATTCAAAAGGCCAGTTACTAAAATCACATCCCATCCTGGCAATGAGGTTAGATACCACCAATGGGAAGAGAGCCTAGAAAAGCCCCAACAGGTCTGCTGGCAGAAGAGACTTCAGGGACTCCAGGCCTACAGCAGTTCAGGAGAACTTTTAAGTACCTTGGATCTTGCCAAATCCTTGCAAAAGCTCACACCTGGCTGTACAGGTGCCTCCCTGCCAGGGGCTCTTGCTGGCAGTCTGTGTCCCAGTCCCATGCCCATCTTTGCTCAGTCTTCAGATTTGGTGGAGGTTGTTCCTGGAGCGGGTCTAGGTAGCTCACAGATCTTCTGCAGACAATTTCTGGTCACGGAGGAAGATATCAGGAAACAGGAAAGGAAAGTGGAGTTGGTAAGAGAGAGACTGGCCATAGCATTGATTGCAGACGGACTTGCTAATGAGGCAGAGAAAACGGAAGACCAAGAAGGGCATCCTGAAAAACACTATGAAAAAAAGAGAAGACAGTGAAGATGAAATGAAACACGACCTTTTATGAACATCTCTTTGCATTGCCTGTAAATGATTTTTCTTTTTTGCTTTGAGCTCTTGAAACTTTAAAATATGCTAATGCTTTTCTTCATTAAACTCCTCTGCATGACATAAGAGAACAGAGATAGTAATTTCTTTTTGAGGTGAGAGATGGGGTTTCAGGTGAGTACAGAAAGGAGATTTTTCTTTTTGATGTTATAGTCCCATCTTCATTTACTATTTACATTGCTTATTTGTATTTTATGTTACTTTATTTTTTTTATTGAAGTATACTTTACATATCATGCCTTTACTCCATTTTAAGTGTACAATTAAATGATTTTTAGTGAATTTACCGAGATGTACAGTTAATCACATAAATGAGTTTTAGAGGAATTCCTTTCCCCTATTGAGACGTGGGTTTACACTTTTTTAAAAAAACTTATTGTATATATGTAAGATGTATGACATGATGTTTGCGTGTAT
>CAUYRT010076141.1:0-23147 GCA_963574885.1 Lepilemur ruficaudatus
GGCCACAGACTGGTAGTTGTTCCTGGTGCAGGGGTTGGGGACTGCAGGATTAGTGGCCTTATAAGATGAGGAAGAGAGATTCTCTCTCCTCAAAGCACACATGCACTGAGAAAAGGCCATGTGAGAACACACTGAGCAGTCAGCCATCTGCATACCAGGGGGAACATTTTTACCAGGAACTGAATCAGCTGGCACCTTAGTCTTAGACTTCCCAGCCTCCAGAACTGTGGGGAAATACATTTCTGTTGTTTAAACCACCTGTTTTCTGATATTTTGTTACCTCAGCCCAAGGAAGCTAATACAGACAGATTTAATTTTTTGAAAGTTATTTGATACAAATTATTTTTCTTTGTAATGGATATTTGAAGAATTAGCAACTCAAGGATATCTCTAAAATCTGCTAATTTGGGGTGGGGTGATAGACTCCCATTAGAAGGCCAAGAGACTCTTGGTTTACTGACTTTGATTCAAGTAACAACTGTGGTCCCCACTATGAATTCTATTCCCAGATTTTAAAAATGGGTCTTTGTTAGAACTACCTGGATATGGTGGTTCTTGCTATACCTCAAAAGAGCCCACTTAGATTTTGTTTTCTGAGAGAGGAAACTTAGACTCCTTCAAACAACTTATAACCCTTAAGTTCCAGAAAAATGTTCTGCCATTTTCTTGTTTGTAGGGATGGGGCATCTTGAAAAGAAGTACAGAACTTTCTTAAATATATTTCAAAGATATTATCCCTGAGTTTCTGAGTTCCTGAATATCTCACATGGGTCCATCATAATTAGGGACTCAGTTACTTTAAACAAACATGCTAGACAAGCCTGGTGTCAAGGAACTTTTATTTATCTCCTAGAGAGAAGGCAGGCTATTGGCCAGAGGAGTCAATTTGGCTTTATGCGGCTGCTACCTGCCAGACATGATATCTATTATTGGTATTCAATTATTTTAATGAATGTTATATCATGGAAATTTTCTTTACATTAAAGGATATCTAATTATTAAGTTCCTGTGTGACTGAAAGGCCCATTATATTACCTATCTTTAAAATAAACCAACACTTTTATAAATATTAAATATATACTTTCATAATCTCAAAAGATACTCAGGAAGAATGCTATATTCAATTCTATATTATCTTTGAATATATCTAAAATGACATTAGAAATTCATTGAAATGACATGACTGTAATACAGACTTGTATCTTAGGGAAAAGAAAGACAAATTCCATGTGGTGTTCATATATTATTTCTGTTATTAATTTCAATTCAGATAATTCCTATAGCAAGAATGCTTATTCTGAATTTCAGAGAGACTCAAAAGTAATAAGAGCGGCAAAAAATATTATGACAGTAATATCCTACAAAATCGATATTAACCAAGAAATAAAGGGTCTATAAGTAATATTTAAAGTGTTATTAAGTGTTTTGATATCCTTAAGATCCAACTATTGTTGAAAAAGATTCCTAGGACATTTATATGCAAAGGTTAGAAGTGTGAACTAAAAATAAAATCCAAAGCCCCCTGCTAACTGAATGGACCCCTCTTGGCCAAGAGTGCTCCAGAAACACCTTAATACTGAATTCCCAGCCATGATGGGATGGGAGAGATAAAACATAATTACATATATATTATTTCCCTTCATACATATTCATGACTTCTCCTATAGCTTGTTGAATAGGTATATTTGACCACCCTGCTCAATATAAAATCCTGTTCCTTTTGTCTGCCCTTTGAAGCATGTGTGCCTGGCTTCTGGCTGGGGCTCCATTTCCCAGCCTATTGGAAAGGCCACCCAACAGGTTGATACCCTTCGTTAGAAATAAAGCTCTCCTTTTTCCAAAGTATAAACCTTGCTTAATTTTTTAAGTTAACAGAAGTGAAATATGTTATTAGGAAATCAACTACTATTTAAATAATATTCTGGTTGAGTGAAGTTTTTGTTGCCAGTGTCAGTAGTTTAAGGAAAATACACACTTGTGAAATGAAGAGGAGAATTAGCAGTTTTACAGGCAGTTTAGGTCAAATTCATACTTTTTTTTTATTACACAGATAATTATTTACATTTTCAACTTCATTCTGGAGCAGAAGTTCCCAAATAATGTCTCTAGGATGTCCTTTCCATAGGAAATTTATAATAACATAGGAGTTTTAAAAAATATCCCATGGTTAAATGTTTCAGAACACAGGTTACATAGCTAAGGAGCTTTTTTTTTTCTGTATGTCTTCCAAGATATTTTAATATATGCAAGTACTTTGGGACTCTCTGAGCACAAGAGAGTGTATATTAGAAGTAATAGTCAGTTTTGATAGCATTAAGAAGGTATTACGGCCAGGAGGCCCAGGAGTGTCCTAATTTGCCTTGTACTAATCTCATTTACTCTTCGTGAGGTCTCCAGAGGAAGCTGTATACAGAGGAAGCAATAACAATAATATTATAAATAGAAACTCAAAGTAACATTTTAATATTAATAATGTGGATGTCTGATACTCTTTTAAGTATGCTGGTAAGATATGCAGGAATAAATGATCTCTGTTCATTTTCCCAGACTTACCAATGAGATGCCATTCATTCTAAGACCAATGTGGCCAGCTGAGCCAGGCTGGACGTCAGTTTACCATACATTTAAATGAAAATAGGAGGTAGAAGACAGAATATGGTAGACCCACTCTGAGTGCATACTAGCATAATTCCTAACTCATTCCATGAAGAAAACACATGAATGAGTGAAAAGGAGAAAAGTAGCATAGGTGGATTGCAGCTCTTACCAAATGTCATGGCAGGAAGTGCTGAAAGAAAAAGACTCACAAAAAGAAAAAGAAAAGGCAGAGGGCAGGTCCAAAGAAGAGACTCAGTTCAGTTAATCTATGCAGCTGCACCCAAACAGGTGTGTAACAGGACAGTGCCCAGGTGCATGCTGTAAAACATCATTTACCCAACCGCGTAATAAAATAGGCCAAAATAAGTGTTTTGAAATCTGTCCAATCAGAGTAATAAATCCTCATCTTTGGGGAAAGGCGAAAGATAAAAGAGATTTAAAAAAATGAGCATCCTCCAGCCCTACAAATGCATAGTTTGCAGAATTTATATACCACAGAGTCATTGGTTTTTTTTTCCATGAGAATTTCATAAAGATCAGTTTTTAAGAAAATAATGCAGAAAATGGTACATTACTCTGTACACATATTCTTAAAGCCATTGTCTAGAATAAGTAACTCTGAGTGATAAAATGTAGTAAAGCCTGTCCTTTCTCTTAGCATTTTAACAATAATATATTTAAACTAACTGTGGAATGTCTGAGACCTGGAATTTGAAGTGAATTCCACCTACAGATGTTTTAGGTCAGGAAAAGCCCCCGTCTTTCTGGGAAAGTATAGCAATATAACCTTTCCTGTGTCGAATACTTTGATGCTGAGTCTGTGGATAATATGTGGAGCTGGACACATGGAGGAATATTTAAATCCAGAAGAACATTTAACCACAAATATCATGAAGCCTATTTAAGTTAACTTGAATAGGGGGAAGCACGTGTTTCATGGTTTGGGCCAGGTGATTTGGCTTAGAAGTCTGCTATAAGCAGCAGACCGTTGCTTATAATGTTTACAGTCTACCAGTTTCTGTAGATTTTGTGATAAATTTAGGGTCCTGCTTTGAGTGTTCCTATTAGGGAAAAGAAAAATTGCCCTCTTAAAGCTATCATTACTTCCTCTGGTATTTATTTACTATTTTACTATTCATAGTAAAGAATATGTTAGTATAATTTTCCAGTTGATTCTTAACTTTCTTGAAGAATTGAAAAATAGCTATAATAGACACACTAGTTGTTTTTACGTACCAAAAGGCAAGTTCACCTTGTGGGTATTTTGTTTGCATAGTTTTCTATTTCCTTGCAGTTCTGAATAACTTCCATCAGCATATTCCTTGAAATGAGCTTGAAGTATTTGTTCTATATTTTATATTGAACTTGGGCTCCTGTCTTTTGCAGACAAATGACTTGTTAACATATTGTTTTTGAAGCACAATTTGCATTTCTGTGAACCGGGGATTAGGCATTGTGTGTAGATTAGGAATAATTTATGTCCAATTAATAATTGATGTTTCTCGCTATTCTGACTGAGATTTTGTTCTGCATAATATGAGAAGAGTAGAATACTCTCTAGTGATGACAAGAGAAAGCATTTTTCAAGAGCAAATCACATGAAAACATAGAAATCAGCTGCTGTGGGGCTTTTAACCACTTCACTGCTAAATAATTAAACTAGGATTTTTTTTCACTATTCTTGTCTTCTCAAATTAGAAAATGTATGTATACAATAATGCCCTCTGTACCCAAAACTCAAAAACTTGGTGACCTCTCATATCTTGAAGCACTGATAAACTGAAAAGGACACCAAGAAGACCTCTGGGCAATCAGAATACAAGCCACAAAGCTCACACAATAAAGCTCACTAATTTTCGTTGGGGGAAGGTCCCTCAGGTGCTCACTTAAAGCAGAATTAATCTACATACATTTTTTTAAATAGCCTTTTCAAATTCCAAAGGTTTGTTATAATAAACTTTAATAATACAGAAGTATTTACAGTAAAAAGTAACTCTTTCTGCTGCCATTCAACTTCCCAGCAGTGATAAATATTAATTATTTCCAGTTTCCTTAAAATTCTGCAAGCCTATTTTATTTCTCAGATCCAAATTGTCAATTTAGAAGAGCTGAGAAAGACACCAGGCACCTGGGAGGAGTTAAAAGCACTAACAGTATGTAAGAATAGAAACAAAAATAAAAAGAAGCCAAAAATGAACACACCAAAAAAAAAAAAAATTAACATAGTCACAAATACTCCAAAATCATGAAGGTTCAGGACATTAAATTTACACCAGGTTCCAAGCAGTACTTTTAAATGAAGCATTGAAAGAATGTGTTCAAGTAAGAGAAAAGTCATCTGGCAGTATTTTTCAAAATGTGAGGATTAGAGCTAGAGTTACATGTAATACTGTATGTTCAGCACAGAGCTCACACCAAAAAAAGGCTTATTATTGTTATAATAGATCAATTTAGCATCAGTTGTTCTTTCTTGGTTTTAATACCTTTACCCACCCATCATATCAGGAGCCCATATTCATGACAAACCCAAAATGTTCTCATCCTAAAATGTTAAATTGCAATATAAAATTATATCAATATCGATATACATTGTCTTGTGTACATTGTCTGAGTTTTTCACTTGCTCTGTACTTTGTTTTTAGGCCTCATAAAAAAACAAAAAACAAAACAAAACAAAAAAAACCATCTTTTCCAATCCACCACCTTTCTGCTGGTTTCCCCAGTTTCCACCACTCAGGCTGGATTCCATTCTGAATTGTTTTAGTCACTCTCTTCCCACTGATTCAGAGGTCCTTAACATGCCCCTCATCCCTATTGCATTTTGGAGAAGTTTCCTCCTGACTCTAGGCCCCTAACCTCCCTATTCTTTGATCATTTATATAAGAAAATTTGTAATTGTAAATTCTTTCTATGCCCCTTTCAGATTTAAATCGTTTTAAATGCCTTTTGTCAATTTTACAACCCAGCAGTGTCATTTCTCAAAACTGGAGGAGTTATTCCTTTGAAATGCAATCATCATGGAGGAAGTTAGAGCCCCTATCTCCCAGTCTCTGTGTGAAGGGAGGAGCCTAACTTCAGTGAGTGTGAGTAAACTTATCTTTTGTTATGAAGATATAAGAAAATTTACTTTTTCATTGGGTATAGCCAATTAGCAAGCACAGATCGCCTAGAATGCCCCCTTGCCTCAGTGGAGTTGACTTTAAACTGTAATCCCTCTTCCTTCTTGCAAATAGCCTTGAATGAAGTCTTCCTTTCCTGTTTATTTTTATCTGGCACACTTTTTGCATTGACATCATCAATGTTTGGTCCACCATATCTTCTGCTTTTCCAACTCCAAAACTCATAATGAGTCAAGATTTCACCTTCTATTAATTGTATCAGGACCATTGTGTATGACTATACAAAATTTGACAATGATGTGAATGGTTGGTAGTATAAAATAGTGGTCTCTCTTCACTTTTTCCCATTTGAGTGGAAGTTTTCCCCAAATTTCACCACTCTCCTCAACCCAACTAGTTGTCAGCTGTGCCAATACTAGATACTTCCATTGATGGTATGGAAGAACTTTATCAATTTGTTAGCTTAAATCATATTTTGAATCAATTTTATTTATTTCTTCCTTATACATTGCTGCCATTATGATCTCAAAAAAGACTGCGATATTCCTTTGTTGAGACTCTTAAATTATTGCTATTGCCTTTAAAATTCTAATTTGGAAGAAATATTCTATCATTCAACCCTGTCTATATCACAGTCTTTACCTTTCATCATGTCCTCCTGTGTAATCTGTGTTGCAGCCATAGTGGATTGGTTAATAACGTCTCAATGTTGCAGAGTATTTTATATGTCCATGACTTTACTGACACAGTTCCATCCCCTTATACATACTCTCGTTCATTCATTCAGCTACCTTTATTAAGCATGTATTGTCGGTCTGTCAATTTTTCTTCTTGTATCCATTTGTGCCTGATAACACTGTCTCCTTTTTCAAGATTCAGTTTACTGCCTATTCAATAAAGCATCTTATACCTTTGCTATCAGGTAGAGTTAACCTCCCTTTCCTTTTTTCCCAGCTCTACCCTGTTGTATTCTTCTATCATAGAACATATAATACTTTTGGGACTTGTGTACATATATTTCATAACTAAAGAACCAGAAAACGTTTTGACTCTATTGCACAATATATTAGTAGACAGAGGAACAAAATTGTCCATTTCAGCTGAATTTAGGTGATTTTTCCTCTTTTGATTTAAATTCATTGATTTGTGTATCTCTACCTATTGGTTTAGCACTGCTCATATATCTCTCACATGTAATGTTCTTACAGGCTTTGCTTCAACCCTTAGCTAGTGACCTTGCCGAATGGTAAGTGACCCTCCTGCAAAGACAAGATACATGCACTTAATAGAATAGTATGCTGAGAAAAATGGCCTTGGACCTTTTTAACCTTTGAAACAATTATACTTTACAAAACTAAATACAAAAACATCTTGTCTAATAATAGTCTTCAGTGCATGAGTCATTCTGGATAAATAAGTTTTTCCAGTAGCTTAACACTTTAATCCAACTTTAAAATATTCTAGTCAAAGAAAATATTTTTGATATTATATGCCATTAATTACTAATTATTATGCCATTGATTTTAATTAGAATACATGGAATAGAATTTAATGTCTTCTTTATCATATAGGGTAGTCATTTGAACAGTCTTATGACATGAAGTGAGGGTGCTCTCAGAGTAACTCAGTGTTTCAGAACTGTGAGTCTTCCGGCTGCTGCCGGCACATCTCGCCTCGTGGACCCCCTCTATTTATATAATATACTGCTTTTTGGAAGTTTGAAAACCATACATTCTAACTTGTAAAAAAGTTTTATTGAAAACAATAGCAAGGGTAAGCTAAGTCTGGGCCTGAGGGCCTATTTTCAAAAGACAGAACACATTTGCCAATCGAATCTGTGATAATGCAGTTTCCTGCTCAAAAATTAAAATTTTAAAAATCTGATCTTATTGTTTTAGATTCCAGGTGGTTTAGTTTCCAGGATAGTCAAGCATTAGGTAGGCAAATTTCATTTATGGGTTCTAATATTGAGACATTAAAAACAAAAATATTTCTTTGCTGTATAGATGTTTCATAATAGCTAATTAAGATTAGAAAACCTTTTTAGGGCATTGTGAATCAAACCAGGTACACCATGTATTTATATTAGGGATTAGTTATTATTGTATGTATGCAATTGGGATGATCAGAAAGAAATATTTAAAAAGGACTATTGTACTTAACCTACCCTTAGTTTATTAATAATCTAAAATTAAAGGCTGAACATCAGATTCCCTATTGTACATGGGTCTTCTCAAACTTGAAAGTGTCCCTAATTTGACATTTTTTTAAAAAAATATTTGCTCAATAAAACTGTGTTGGTTTTCAAAGTTGGAAATTTTATACAACCACAGTCTCTTAACTGTCACATATTCAACATATTGGGGTTAGTGGGAAAGATGGGGTCATAGGTGCTGTGGTCAACTTTTATAAATTCCAAAATGTAAAATGAGCATGAAAGAGGATTACTTGTTTCTTGACTCTTCGTGAATGAGTTGTGTATAATGCTAAGAAGGACATCCAACAAACCAGCATTTCCTTGGGTGTGACGTTACATCTGACAAGGAGTATGTGGGTAAGGAGAGAGTGGTATGTGAGGTGGAGGCTTGGAGATATTCTGTAGAAGCTTCTCTAGATGGATTCCATTCATATAATGAATACACCTAAAATTGGAGGGGACACTTGAAAAAAAGGCATCCTGCCATGTGAAATGCTTTTACGGGGGTCCCTAGGAACAAGCAACCTTTTGACTTACTATCATTGAAGAAAAAAGCATATTCAAATTTAAAAATCAAGTGTGAATTTATAAGATGATTGGATCAAAATGGTAGGTAAGACCATTCGCCTCCATCCCACTTTCAATCCAAACACTAGAAATGACAAGTGATACTGGTGAAATTATAAGTATGTGTGTGTGTGCATATATATATATACACATATATATAAACATAAAGATATAAATGTCATCATTGTTCGAAAACAGTCATACTATCAATGGAACTTCCCTAAAGAAACCCCATATTCATTAGCTGTCACTCCCCATATTTCCCCATTCCCTGTCCCAGCCCCAGAGTTAAGCAATCACTAATCTACTTCCTGTCTTTTTTGATTTGCCTATTCTGGATGTTTCATATAGTCTCTGAACTTTTTTCGCAACTCTTTTGGAAGTTTAAAATTATCTCAAAACAGAAAAGATGTATTTACTTTTCTATTTTCTTTTTGGATATATATGTTTGTGAATAATTAGTTCTTATGCATTACATAGAATACTAAGTATGTTATATAACTAATATAAAAATAGAAGATGTAGAGCTATGGACCAATATGTAGTTTGCCTTTGATATAAAAACCCTAATTTTTTTGCCTCGGGAGCCAGCATTTAAACACTATACTGCATTGCCACATAATGCACAGGCCTTAACTTATTCATCTCCACTTTTGCTCCTGTATGTAGCAGAGTTTCTGGCATATGTTAAGTAATTAATAAGTTCTTGTTGAATGAATACCAGGTTATTAATTACTTAACATATTTTATACATATATAATTTAAAATGATTGACTTATTCATTTATCTATGTGTGTGTATATATATATCATATAAGTATAATGTATTGGTTTAATTGAATGGGCTTTCAAAGTTCATTTTATGGATTTTTTAAATCATTTCAGCATCCTCCATCCTTTATATTATTTTTAATCAGAATTACTTTAAATTTTTACCCTGGCTCTGCCCTTTACTAACTGTTTTGATCAAATGATCTAATCTTACAGGTAAGCCTAAGTGCGTTTACATAAAAATGACAATCATAATACATTCCCACACCGCCCAACTTCATTGCTGTGCAGATCTTGTGTCATATAAAGAATTATTATAATATATGAAGAGCTGTAACTTGGGAGATATATTTTCATATGGTGGTATAAAATATTTTTTGAAAATTGTTGATGCATTTCTATGTGAATCTGCTCAGAGGTCCTAGTAGCAAAAAATAGTTAAATTTCCTTGAGTACTATAAAACCATTCTCAGAGTTATCTGGCTGGTCCAGATGGGTCTTACAGATGATTCTTTCCATAGAAGAGTTTTCATTTACACATGTGAGTTCCCATTGATGTCAAAGCAAATATCAACCAAGAAAAGAAGCTCTTAAATGGTCTAACTGCTCAGATGTCTGGCACAGGAACTCACAGGGAAGAAGGATAAAATAAAATATAAAAATAGGTCTCACAGTGTCTTAGAAACAAGTGGACTTAAGCAAAAAACATTTCAGGAAAAATGGTCTCTACTGTAAATCAGAATTAAAGGCACAAGGAAAATAAAGAATTGACAACAAAAACAAAGAATCAGTTAACTCAGTTAAACTCTAATTTGTATCTAAAATGTATTTGATGAATAGAATGTGAAGCTCTTGCATACTTTTAGTTACACAACAAAGTAACCCAGTCAGTGTTAGGGTTATTAAGGCTTCCCGGGAATAAATGACAAGGCAGACATCAAAAAAAGATGGCATAGGACATCAAACAACTCTCCATAAAAAAAAAGGACCTAAAATTTTTAGGGAGCTAACATAGTCTCAGTGCATCTTGAATGAGAACCTGGATGAAGCAACAAGATGGAAAAACTAAAAGAAAGTAGTATTTTTAACATTGCATAAAGTTATTATTACATATACTGTTATCAAACTATGTGCTTAAACTTAAAAATTTCTTGGGCATTTCAGATCTGTTGTTTTCCTCATTGAGCCAGACAATGTTGACCATAAATCATGTATTTACAAATCCACATTGCTTTGCCTGAAAAGGGGAGGGGAATTCTGGGTTTTTATTTAACTGAATTTATCAGGGAATTCTAAGCTCCTATGAAAATAAAATGATTAGTCTATTAAACATCATGAAATTCAGAGAAAAAGAAATTTCTACAAGTGGTGACTTCAAAATATCTATATAGAAATGGCTTCGGTGAGACAGCCTCCGGTTGGAAATACTTGCTTAGGGAGAAGGTTAGAGGCCTTGTCTTGAAACCATATTTTCATAATAATCACTGTGTTTTATTTAAATTGAAAGTTTATTTGTGGTGACTTTTGGTACCTGATTTAGACATAGAGGCCTTAAGCTTTCAACATCACCAAGATAAGCATTGCTGTTTATATTATTAAAAAAAATTGGAAGAAATAGCCACTGAAAATAATAAAAGATAACTGTATAAAACAGTGGATAAGCATGTGATAGATGACTGAATATAAACTTTCTGAGCTAAAAAGAAATTAAGAGATACGAGATATCTATGTGGGTTAGAACAATCTGAAAGGTTTAATAAAGGAGGTGAGTAGAGCCTTAACTATGTGTTGAAACTTAGGTAGCCTGGGCACCAGCATTTGGAGAAATACCATTTTGAGAAAATAAGGTTCCCCCGATTGCCAAGTAATGGGAAATGTACCATCTACCCAGATACAGGGCTCTGCTCACATCTTGAATTCCAGAGATATGCTTCCTTGGTACTTGAATATTGTTCCAATTCTGTGCAGGAAGGACCATATGGACGTTGGGATGGGACTTCTTTTAAAGTTTCAAAACACAAACCTTTGTGTATATGTGTGTGTGCACATGTGTGTGTGTGCTTGATTGCATTCCTAGCATGGATAGTTTGTGTAGAAATGACAGCTTGTATTTCACAAGTCAGATCCAGTCCAATAGATTACTAGTGACTTACTGGAGTATTCTCTGAGCCATGGCTTAGTTCAACAAGAGAAACATGCCTAGATGTGCCATTCATTTCTACTCTGAGGACAGATGGAGATATCTGAGGACAGATGGAGATAGAGGGTGATAATCCTATATATCCCCAAATCCTATATATCCCCAAATCATTGTGATGCAATGAACGTGGAACTTTAACATGAGTATTGGATTGAAAATGCCAACTCCATCACTATCACTTGTGTGACTCTGGGTAAGCTATTCAATCATTTCTCCCAAAGATTCTTCATCAGTGAAATGAGATTACTATTTACGTTGTAGACATTTTGTAAAACTTAGATCATAAGTACTGAGCCTTGGCTAACACCTAAAATGTAGCAGCCATTCAATATATATTAACCTTCTTTCTAATTTTTACCCAATACTTTACAGAGGCCATGAAGAAAAACATGAAACTCTGTATTCCAATATGTGATATATGTGAACAGTATAAACATCATGGTAAATTCTAATCTTTTCATATAAGCATCATGGGAAACAGCTACCACTGTCTCACACAAAATGTCCTGTTACATTTATCAGAGATAAATCACTGGTCTGGTAAACCATTCATCTGATCTAGTATGATATTTTTTATGATGTTTAGAGACATACGGATCAATTTCAGGGCTGGTCAATTTACCATAAGTCTAATTCAATATTGCGGAAACATCACAGCATATTTTTATTTGGACGTATTCAATATTTCATGCTTTCTCTCTACCCTGTTGAAGTTTGAAAATTCATCACATATTATCAATTTTCTCAGGTTCCTGAAGAACTGTTTAGTTTTTATATAAGTTAAAGTGTCAGTCTTGAGTTGAAGCTCTATTCTTATGATTTAATGATTGGCCTTGGGCAACACACTTAATACTCATGAATTTGCTTTTTCTGTCTATAATATGGTATCCATATTTGCCCACCATAGCATCCCCCTTGTAAAAGATTAATAGCCTAAAATATCTTCTGAATATGATGAGCTGCTCTCTTTGTCATTGACATTATCCTCTTTGGGGGTCTGATAGTTTCATTTTACTAGATGGATTTCGGTGCCTATTAGTAACAGCAAGTCAATTAAAAATTTAAAAAAATAAACAAGCAAACATCTAAAACAAAATTCTGAAATGTCTGAAATACTATTGTAGCTTGCATTACTTCTTTTATAATATATGTAAAAAGAGGAAGACTGTTTTCTCTGGTGCTGAAATGACTGATTTTGGATGAAAATAAATAGGAGATATTTTGGTAGAGAAAAATTTGCTATCTAGTAGAAATTAGAAAGGAAATTATTATTATTTTTTTTTGGTGAAATGAAATGGTACTATTGTTTACCATCTGCAGATAAAAGTAAGGTGTGAAGATTGTTGAGAACTCAGCCTTTTCTGAGAGACCTACAGATTCCAGAAGGGCTGACAGTAAAGTATACAAGCCTTCAAGAGATAAAGCCTAAGCATCTCATGACTTGTGATAAGCTCAAATGCAAAGCACCCGAACACCATCAGCTACTGTGAGAAGATGCAGGATATTCAGTGAAGAAATTACCAATGCAACACAACTGCCATGTGAGTTGTGTTTAACTCATGCTAGTTTTGAACGTGGGGCTTCGTGAAGCATATGTAACTCACACGTCTCTTCCCCTTGGGAGCCCCGTGAAATATTTTTCAAGTTGCATATAACTCACACACAGAAAACAATAAAAAAAATAACAAATTTTTCATTAAATTAGAAAGGATCATTTTGTTTTTGACGTTTTTATTCTATTTTCATAATAAAACACCATGGGCCCAAGGAAAAATGTTTTTCCTAGTGTGACAGTCCATGTGATAATATACCAAGCATTGAATTCTCATCCTATTAATTATTGTTCCTGATATAACTCTGTGTAGAAAATTGCTGGCAAGATATGGTGATCAGGGAGAGAGAACTACCTTATTTAGTCAATGGCTATCTCTGAGGTGAGGGTGAAACCAAAGTGAAATGTTAGCAAAATTCACATCTTTGTATTTATATGTGTGTGTGTGTGTGTGTGTGTGTGTGTGTGTGTGTGTATGTAACACTTCAAGAGTCATTGAAGTTATATTCAAATGGGGCTGTCTTATGTTTTTGGAAGCAATTTTTTTTTTCTGGGTGCTGGAGTGTTCATTTCTAGAAGGTACCAACCATGATTCCCGTGCTTTTTCAATGCCTTATGCATTGGGTGTGTCATGGTTAATACTCAATACGTTCTCAGTAATTGATGGATTAGTTCTTCATTCTCTTTAAGATAAGTCTCCATTTTCCTCTTTCTTATGATTCAGATACTTAATTCCCAGCATCTCCTTTAGACATTTCATTTGACTATCTAGGAATGGAGGAATGTTTGTGAGAAGGAAAAGCTGCACAATTTTGTTTCGTTATGTGGACTTTGTGGGAGCTGGAGTGGTTAACTATAACATGGGGCAAATAATAATCAAATATTTGAATGGGAAGGTATTCATCAGATCATAAAGTATTGCTTCCTTGTTTTGAAGATAAGGAAACTGAGGTTAGAGAGATTAAGGGATTTGTGGCAGCTGACACAAAGTTTTCAAATAATTTTGTATTTTATTTTAGCAGTGATTTCTCCTTTGGGAATTCTGTCTTGAATTCTGGAGTGATTTTAGACATACGATAATAATTAGTCAAAATTTAAAGCTACTTAAGCTTTGTCAGCACTCCTGTGTCCTGTATAAAATAGGATAGAGCATCTTAATCCTTTTTTTTTTTTTTTTTTTTTTGAGACAGAGTCTCACTCTGTTGCCTGGGCTAGAGTGCTGTGGCGTCAGCCTAGCTCACAGCAACCTCAAACTCCTTCTGGGCTCAAGCAATCCTTCTGCCTCAGCCTCCCGAGTAGCTGGGACTACAGGCACACGCCGCTAAGCCTGGCTAATTTTTTCTATATATTTTTAGTTGTCCAGCTAATTTCTTTCTATTTTTAGTAGAGATGGGGTCTCACTCTTGCTCAGGCTAGTCTCGAACTCCTGAGCTCAAGCAATCCTTCCGCCCCGGCCTCCCAGAGTGCTAGGATTACAGACGTGAGCCACCACACCAGGCCTTAATTCTTTAACTCTGGAGTGCCCAACCTCCAGGCCTCAGACTGCTACCTGTTAGGAACCAGCCTGTTAGGAACCGGGCCACACAACAGAAGGTGAGCAGCAGGCAAGTGAAGCTTTGTCTGTATCTACAGTCACTCCCCATCACTTACATCACCACCTGAGTTCCACCTTTTGTCAGATCTGCAGCAGCATTAGATTCTCATGGGAGCACAAACCCGACTGTAAACTGCACATGCAAGGGATCTACGTTGTGCACTCCTTGTGAGAATCTAATGCCTGATGAGCTAAGGTGGAGCTGAGGTGGTAATGCTACCACTGGGGAGCAGCTGCAAATAACAGATTATCATTAGCAGAGAGATCTGACTGCACAATAAATGTAATGGGCTTGAATCATCCTGAAACCATGCCCCTCTTCCCCATCCATGGAAAAATTGTCTTCCCTGAAACCGGTCACTGGTGCCCAAAAGTTTGGGGATTGCTGCTTTAACCAGCTAGAATCACTAATTGAAAATGTGAAACATCCTTAGGATAACAAAAGGAAAGCACAAGTGCTTTCTACTAAGTGTTTAAAGTAGGTTGTGAAGGGGGTGGTCATTCCTCAAAACAATAGTATGTCTTTGTAAATGGGCCTTCTACCTAATCAAAGATTGTGTGGGTTCAGTATGAGGAAAGCCTTTTTCGATTTCCTCTGGTGCTGCCAACTATTTAGTCTGAGGCTGTTTACACTTTCTTGGATATAAATGATTTTATCTCCATTGCTGACAATGTTGAATTCAATGTCCTTCTTTTTGATACAGTATTTGCTGAAGAAATTGTATTGATTTACAGAGTCTCTCTTCTGTAATTCCCCTAACATCTCAAGGCCTTTTAGGTTAACCAGTTTCTTTCAAACACCCTTCAAGACAAAAACATACTGGTTTTCAAAATCTCAGCACGCTCTGGCAATATGGGAATCAATGTTGGCCCTAGTAATTAATAATTTATCTTTATACAGCTATCTTTACAAATTTAAGTTCTAGCAGCATTTAACTTTTTATGCCTCGATTGTTTTTTAACCACCAATAGTTTTTTTACGATGTATTTTCTTCAGATATGTAGGTGAAAGCAATGATTTATTTTCACTAGGCAAGGAAGAAGCAAGGGAAATTAACTCCCTTCCCGCTCCCTCTTTAGACAATCAATAATTCCTGTTCTTATCTGAGCTTTAATCATTGCCTGTCTGGATCACTGCAGAGTTCTTCTTGGTCTTCCTATCTGTGTCTTCCCTCCTCACTAGAGAGTTCAAAAACTTTGACTAAATTCACCTTCCTCTCCCTGAAACCATATTACTAGTCTTCAAGTGCCTCTCTTGCCTTCAGAGTTAAGTTTGAATTTCTTGATCGTGGTCAACCTAGTAGAAACCAATTTAATTTTGTTCTACCCTGATGTCAGAGTGCTTTTTAGTTCATCCATTTTCTTTAAGTCATCAAAAGTTCTTTAAGAGATTTTTCTAGATAGTTTGTTGAATGTTAGAAGAGACTTTTCAGTCATATTCTTTTGATAAAAGGTGAATGTTAAGTGTGAGTTTGGGGCAGAGACCATTGATATATAGTATATTTTCAGTGTGTATATACTGTTCTTGATAATGCAAGTAACTCCCAGCAAACATCTTACGCATGTTCTAAGATGTTTTTTCACATTTATCAAAATGGCATAACTCACATGGTTTTCATGACAGTTTGCCGTCTATAACATATTCATCAAAGCTGCATTATTTTGAATTTAAGCATACTTCCCCCTGTTTTATGGCCTTTTGGGAATACTTTCGCATAAAATTTCTTTGCTGAAAAACAAGGGGAAGAGGTATAGGTGACTAAAAAGGTGAATTAGGAAGGACAAAATGAAAAACGGGCAGAAGTGATGAGTCGCACTGAAGACACAGAGCTGTCCTCTCGGGTGATGGACGATCAACCAGGGTCTTACAGACTATGCTGGGCTTGACCTGTGCTATTTGACCTGTACCCTCTGCTGTTTCTCCTGATTTTTATTGATGAAGCTACCCTCTGTGTATCCCTTATTCAATTCATTTATTCAACAAATCTGTAATGAGAGAATACCATGCTCCTGGCATTGTTCTGAGAACCGAGGATGGAGTGGTGAACAGTACAGATGAGCCTGTGTTTTCTGGTACTTACTTTCTAGGGAAATTGGGTATGGGATTGAGACAGAATATAAACATATAAAATAGACAGTATACAAAATGTTTCAAATTGTGCCAAATGCAAGGAAGAAAATAAACATAAAGCAGTATGATAAGGCATCTTGGAGTGACAGGAAAGAGCTCCCTTAGGTCATGTAGACACTAGACACAGGAGACCTCTGTAAATAGGAGACATTTAAGCAAAAACCTAAGCAATGAATTGTCTGCTATGTAAAGAACTAGAGGCAAAGTTTTTCAGAATATCATATTTAGTTTCTCCCCATGACACTAGAATTTTCAAAAATTTCCAGGTATGTTTGCTAATTAAGAGTGATGAGGTAGCTGGGGAAGTTTTGAAGTCTTCTTGCTTCAAAATAATAAATACATAATACATAAATAGTATAATACATATATAGTAATAATATACATAGTAGTGTAAATAATGGCATAATAATATGGTATATACAATATGTATTATTTATTTATGCTTTACTTCTGCTTATGGTTTAGATGCAAGGAAGTATGTGACTAAAATATGTTTGAAAACCTCTGGTCTGTAGGATATTGTCTATGGCATCATTCCTGGGTATCTTTTTAACCTCATTTCTTGCCACTCAGTCCCTCAGACCTTCTTTTCCATATATAACTACATAGAGTTCTCTGAATATAACTTCCTACTTTACACTTCTCGGCTCTGTACATTCTGTTCCAGCTAGTTGGAAGGTCTTTTCATTGACAAATGCCTCTTCAGACATTAAAACTCAGTAAAAACCTTTCTTCTTTTGGATTAGTTTGTTCTAACCTATAACTTTGCAAGAACCATTGTACTAGAACTTACCTGTTCCTAACTCACTATTTATTTTATTGTTTAATATTTGTTTCCAAATTTTATTTAGTTATCTCAGGACAGGAACTATGTATTTTTCATTTTTCCATCTCTAGTGCCTGTTATAGTGTCTAACACTTAAGAGCTCAAAAATATCATTGAATGAAGCAATCAATTATTTAGTGTATAAGTAAGTGAAAGTTCTGGTCATTTAAGCATGTTTAAACCTTTTGCTGATTTGATATTTCCAAACTAGCAATACCTGAAACCATTGGAATACCTCCATTTAAATTCTGTAACCATAGAAGAAAAGAAATAATAGAGACTACAGTCAGGCTGAACTTAGAAACAATAGTGAAGATTATTGGTAGAAACACAGGAAGTCAAAATTTGAAGGTGTGGATTTGTATTGGCAATCCTGAATAAAAACCTCTGTCCCAGTTTCAATGGAACCATCAAGATAAATATATAAAAGGGAGGTAGGATTTGGCTTTTAATTGTGTCTTCAGTACTTAACATTGTACCTACTGCATCTGTTAAGCTTGATAAATATTCATTGAATAATAAATTTAACCAAAGAAATGTAAAACTTGTACACTGAAAACTATACAATATTGCTGAAAGAAATTAAAAACCTAAATAAATGAAAAGATATACTGGATCATAAATTAGAAAAATTAATATTTTTCAAATGGTAATGTTTCCCAAATTGATATACAGATTCAATGCAATCCGTATCAAAAGTATAAGCAACAAAATAAAAAATATATTTGACTTCACTGAAATTAAGAATATTTGTACATCAATGAACATTATCAAAAAAGCAGAAAGACCATACACAGAATGGGAGAAAATATTTGCAAACTATACATATAATACAGGCTTAGTATTCAGAATATATAAAGATCTCCTAAAACGCAACAACAACAAAAAAACCAACCCAGTTTAGAAAACAGGCAAAGACTTAGACATTTGTCCAAAGAACATATACAAAGCACATAAGCAATGAAACAATGTTCAGTGTCATTACTCATTAAGGAAATGCAAATCAAATCTCAATAAGATACCAATTCATACCCACTAAGATGGTTATAATTTTTTAAAAGAGAAAGAAAAATAAATTTGGAGAATGATATGGTATGGATATATTTCTAATGAGTATGTCAAATGGTTCAACTGCTCTAGAAAACAGAGCAGGCTCCTCAAAAAAGTTAAACATAGAATTTTCATGTGGCCCAGCAATCCTAGTATACAGCCAAGATAATTAAAAACAAGTGTTCAAACAAAACTTGTACATGAATGTTCATGGCAGCATTATTCATAATAGCAAAAAAGTAAAACAACCCAAATGCCCCAAAATTAAACAATGGGTAAACAAAATCTATCACAGTATATCCACACAATGTGATTTTATTGAGCCTTACAAAGGCTTGTTTCATGCGAAAATATGGATGGGCCTTAAAAATATTTTGCTATGTGAAAGAAGCTAGACAAAAGACCCGTATTGTGTAATTCTATTTACATGAAATGTCTAGAACAGGCAAATTCTTAGAGACAAATAGCAGTTTAGTGGTTTCCAAGGGCTGGGGGGAAGGGAGAAATGGGGAGCTAGTGCTTGATGGGTACAGGGTGTCTTTTTGGAATGGTGAAATACTCTGGAATTTGGTAGTAGTGATAGTTGTGAATGTATTACACTAGAAGCTACTGTGTTGTACACTTTAAAATGATCACAATGGTGAATTTGATATTATATGAATTTACCTCAACTAAAAAAGATAATCACATTAAAAATATTAATGTAATAAAAAGTTAACACTATTTACTTTTTTATGTATTCAATCAAATTATTTGAGCATCTTGTTCTAGGCTCTGCAGTTAAGTTACAGATAAATATAAGCATGGACAGGTGGATATTGAGTGAATGGAGAGAAAGATGGATGCACTGATGAATGAGTGACTCAATCTGTTCTCTGCTCAAAATCACAGGGTTAATAATGTAATAGATCTTTACTCCTGCTCAGTTATATCTGGTTCTTTTCCTTACTGTATTTGGCCTCCCCAAATTTATGATCTGACCAATGCGAGATTCCAATCTGTGGTCTTTAAATGCTTGTGTAGGGCATTTTCTAAAGAGAACACATTACTCTGATCTGCATCTTCTTGACATTTACGTAGTTCACTTGATTACTTTTATGTCCAATTGAATTCAGTGTATTTTAAATGACACAGGCAATTTCTTAAATTGTATGTTGCCTTATCGTTACTACGTAGCACATATAGTTATTATTTTCAAACACAGAAAAGCACTTCAACAATTAAAAAAAATTGTGGTTTAATCTTTAAGGATATCAATATCTCACTATATTTGGATTTGGCATACTAGATATTCTTTTTTTTTTTATTTCACCCAGTACAACTCTGGAGATTTTGGCATACTAGGTATTCTTAACTAGAGCTTTGTATGAGATAAGAAAATTTGTAGATCAAACACAAGGAAATAACTTGGGAGTATTTAAAATTTTAATTGTCTTAAAATAATTGTAAAAGTTTAAATTTAATTTAATTGATCTAGTGTTTTCATTTAGGAAAGGAAAAGAGAGAAGGGGAAAAGAGAGAAGGAACCAAAACTTTCAAATAAAACATAATGGGGCTGATCTTAACAATGAGTTGGGACTGAGTTGCTCACTTTTCGGAGGACCGTTAACTCTTTCAGTCAGTAGAGTGTCATTCAGTGCATTGAGGCTGCCAGGTGATAAACACAGTTGGAGCACAGGAGTGGTGGCTTCCCTAGAGATTGGGGGCCCTGGGCTGGTTTCTAGGACTGGGAGCTGAAAGAAGAGGGGTAGGCCAATCTGATTCTGGCTCTGTCAAAGAAATTCTTTACATATAGACGACTCTGATTGGGCAGATCCACCCCACCCGTGCAAAAGCCTACTTTGCTTATACATAAGGTTTGCAAATGAGCACTTGAGGCTGGTCAATATTACAATAGGAAGACAGTATATAAAAGATCTCCATTATTATCAAGGTTTTTTTGTTGTTCTTTAAACATAAAAGTTTTAACACAATTCTCATTCAATTCTCATATGTTTTGTTATATGTGATATCACTTTTTTTCATTTGGTAAACATATTTTGAGTACTTACTGTGTAAAGGCACTATACTACAACCCTCTTGGGAATATGAAAATAAACATTTCAACATCCTTTCACCCAAGGAGTTTTAAACCTATTTGGAACAATAAACTATTATAACAATATCTGTAATACAAAGCAATATAAATTGATAGCTGTTAAATGGTAAGACCCCAGCAATGTTTTCCAAGTAGGGATGAGACTCATCTAACTGTTAGAAAGAGAAGCATTGATAAGAAGCAGAAGTACCTGTACTCTAATCAAGATAAAAAGATAACATTTGCTGAGAAATATCAAGTTGGCATTATAAAGAATAGACATTTTTCCTCTTTTCTCTTTAAAAAACTATTACATCTCAAGGGCTAATATTAAGATAACCAAAAGAACCAAATATTTTTCTGAAGATCAGTCATATATATAATACTATTTTTTGAAAAATAGGAGGTGATGGCCTCAGCTTAGACCCCTGAAATGAGTGATGAGTAGTCTAGCCACATGGCAGGAGTGAAACCAAATCTATCAGTAGAGAATTTAATAGCATGTGTTATTTTTCAACCTTCATGAAAATTCTGGGTCATCATTTTTGCATACTATTTTAAAACTTTTTTTTTATTCCCCAAATAAACCAAATTATAAAATCATTTAGAAGAACTGAATGCATTATGAGAACATTGATATTCTTAGATTAAAGGCCCTATATATAGAAAGAAAAGAGTTTTCCATCTAACTATAATTAGATGATTGAAAAAATAAGCCATTGCAATATTGAAATGCCTTAGCAGTTGTATTTGTGTTTGTTTCTAGAGTGTTGTTTATGCCATTTATTTTTTTTCTCTTGTTAAAGGTGTCATTATAAAAAAAAAATTCTGAGCGGTGAGTCATTCCTAGGAGAAAATTAACTCACTGTACCATCAGAGGGATTTACTTTGCTGTTATAGCTAGGAGTGTCAATAAAAATTTCACAGAAGAGTTGATGCTGAGCTGAGTCTAGAAGGATGAATGACAAACAGGAAAATCCAGGTCAGAGTAAAAGGCATGTGTGAAGGGCTAGAGATGTCACAGGGTCTGAAATGTTTGAGAAATGGTGAGCTGAAATGTGTGGGTGAGTGGCAAAGGATTAGAGCTTGGAAATACAATGTAGATTAATGAACAATATTAAAAGTCTCCCATGCCGTACTAATACACATGGAGCTGATTTTATAGGCAACTGGAACACAATAGAAATAGCTAGGAACATAATCATGTATTTGTTTGAGAATCTTCAGTATAGTGCCAATAAAATAGGTGGATTGAAATGTCCACTCAGGAAAGAAGTTAGGAGGCTAGTGCTGTGGTTAGTTATGGCTTGGTGTTTATGCTTTAAACTAAATAAGAGTGAGTTTAGATAAAAGAGAAACTAGAGATATTTACAAATACCCTGAACAGATTAGATTGGGTGAGATTTTGAATAGAGGTAAGAAGATGGTGACTTTGAGAATGTAATGGAAAGATTATTCAGATCATTGCTATCTTATCAAATTATCTTGTCTAGATATGAAAATGTTAATAAAAGCTAGAGACACATATGGCTCATGTCTGTTCCCAATAGAATATCAACAAACAACACAGTTGGACCAGATGTAAAATCAACTGGAAATAAATCTAGGAAGCCAGTTGTGACTATTATCATATTTTCCTAGTTCTCTTTTCTTCTTTGCACACATCTGTTATTCTGTACTGTTGTTAAGCAAACAAAAAGAAAGAAAAAGATAGAAAGAAAAGAAAAGAAAAACAATAATTTCTGGTAGGATAAAAGTCATTGCACTTTTTGCCTTTTCCAGTAATTTCAGTGATTGAAAGAGGCTTCCTTCCAATAAAGTAAAGCATTTCTCAGTTATTCCCATATATATTTTTAAAGTGATTGACTCATTTTCTTCCATTACCATGAAAAATAAAGGGCAGGTGGGGCAGGGGTGGGAAGCAGAAAACATTATACCTGTTTCTCTTTTACCTCACTTTTATTTGACTTTATGTAAATAGTACTCTCTGGTTTTTGAGTATTTTTATATTATTTCAAAATTTTTGTTAAACCTCTGTATTATAGAGAGGAAAGGTAGAGACCCCAAAAGGGGAACACAGAGAAAAGAAATGACTTATGTCATCTAACAACTTAAAAAGACTTGGAAGGAGAACTCAGCTCTGCAGATTCCTGTACCCTATGACTTCTAAACAATAGTACCTGAGTTAAGGAGAGAGTGGTGGAGTCCATTTAAATATACTGATGTTTGATACATTTGAATGACAAGAGACAGGATGAGTTTTACTTTTCTTTCTTTCTTAAAGTGTTGATTGGATCATAGAGTCATTTTGATGCTCTCTCAGTGATGAAGATAACAAAAGTATGCAGCAATGTTTCCTAAACCTTTCTACTAAAAATCACTAATGGCATTGGAGAGTCATGTCATTCACCTTGATTTAATGAGGTGGTAGATGAATTGACCATTTATATGACAAATACTTTTTTT
>CAUYRT010076143.1:0-16199 GCA_963574885.1 Lepilemur ruficaudatus
GTAATCCTAGCACTCTGGGAGGCCGAGGTGGGCGGATCGCTCAAGGTCAGGAGTTCGAGACCAGCCTGAGCAAGAGCGAGACCCCGTCTCTACTAAAAATAGAAAGAAATTAATTGGACAACTAAAAATATATAGAAAAAATTAGCTGGGCGTGGTGGCGCGTGCCTGTAGTCCCAGCTACCTGGGAGGCTGAGGCAGAAGGATTGCTTGAGCCCAGGAGTTTGAGGTTGCTGTGAGCAAGGCTGACGCCAAGGCACTCACTCTAGCCCGGGCAACCGACCGTGACTCTTTCATAAAAAAAAAAAAAAAAAACACTATTGAACTGTACACTGAAAAATGGTTAAGATGGTAAATTTTATATTGTGCATTTTACCACAATTAAAAAAACTTAATTGGAATTTGGAGGGAAAACGAGAAGGCCCACTTTAAGCTGTCAAAAGTTGGAATTACAAAAAGTATCATTTTGCTTCCTAAAACTACTTTGCAGAATATGCTTCAAAATAATATTTTAATCAACCGTAACATGAAAGCTCTCTGAGCTCAGGGGCTGTTTTGTTCACGCTTCTTTCTTTAGTACCTGGAAGACTGCCTGGGGCTCAGGAAAGAGGGCTGGGTGGATGGAAGGGGAGAAAAGAAGCCCCCTCCCCTGGATTCTCTGCAGGCCTGTCATCCCTCCTCAACTCTCAGTCCCAGATGGTGACAGCCGCCCCGTCAGCCGTGTGCCCTGGACGCCGACCTGCAGCCTCACTTCAGCTCCTGCTGGTCTCAAGTTTTGCCTGTCGCATCCTCCCCGCCTGAGGCAGGTGGTCCTCCCTGAAGGGGCAGGTCTCCTCCTGACCTCCTCCCTCATCCATCCTCCTTCGCCGTCAGGCTGGGGCAAGGACATCTGGGCTCCTTCTCGTTCTCCTCTTGCTCATTCTCCGATCTCGTCTTGTGACACCCGCGTATGTGCGTCATATTCCCTGACACGTGGCACCATGTGTGGCTCCTCCGTCTCTGCGCTGGGCCAATGGTGAGCCCACGCCCAGTGACAGGCCCCTTGGTGGACAGGCGGGCAGGTGTCTGAGCCTGTGAGCTCCCCGAGGGCCAGATCCGGATGTGCGGTGCTTGAAACCATTCTCATGGTTCATAAAATGACCAAGCTGCAGGTGCAAGGCTTGTCCTGTGGAAAGTGAATGCACACAGTAGGAAGGTTTCACTGTGCTGTTAAAAAGATTAATTGCTTGTTAGCTTAATTTAAGGATTTATTTTACACTGATGCATTTTTTTCTTTTTCTTTTCTATTTTTTTGAGACAGTCTTGCTCTGTTGCCCCGGGTAGAGTGCAGTGGTGTCATCATGGCTCACTGCAGCCTCAAACTCCTCGGCTCAGCGATCCTCCTGCCTCAGCCTCTTGAATATTAATAGCTGAAACTACAAGTGCACCACCACGCCCAGCTAATTTTTTCTATTTTTAGTAGAACTGGGTCTCACTCTTGGTCAGGCTGGTCTCAAACTCCTGACCTCAAGCGGTCCTCCCCTCTCAGCCTCCCAGAATGCTAGGATTACAGGCACGAGCCACCGCTCCCAGCCTCAATGCGTTTTTATTTCAGAAATTAATTTTGCATTGATGTAATGCACACATTGTAAAAGTGGCTCTTTTGAAGTATACAAGCGATTTTAATGTGGAAAATGTTGGTTTTCCTTAATGAGGTGGATCCGAGTCAGTGGTTCTCGAGGGAGCAGGGAGGCAGCTGGGACCCAGGGGATTTCTGACAATGTCTGCCGACAATTCTGGTCGGCACGGCTGGGGTAAGGTACTGCTGGCATCTAGTGGTTGGAGGCCAGGGATGCCGCGAAATGTCCCAGGACACGCAGGACGTGGATGCCGCGAAATGTCTCATGATGCACAGGGCAGCCCCAATGACCAAAAAAATCATCCGGCCCAGAAGGTCAGCAGCGCTGAGATCGAGAAACCCTGGTCTAAGTAATGTCTCATGTATAGGTTTTTCATCACTTTAAAATTAAGTTTATTTGGGATAGTATTTTTTCCTTTACTGAACAAAAAGGATAAAATGAGGCGTCTACAGAGCCAGAAACTGTAGGGATTCACGTCGGCCATGTTGCGTGTTTGGGAAGGTGCTGGGAGGCAGTCGTGGGAGTGACTCCTTAAGCTTCTGTGTCGCTTTGCTCGGTCTTGCTGCCCCTCCTGCCCTCCCAGCCCCGGTTATTTCTGAAACAGTCTTTGCTTGTGATTAATTCGTCAACAAACGTTTGTGGAGCGTCTGTGCGGCAGGCACCCAGCGGGCCCTTCACTTACGTTAGTTATGGTCCTCACGAGGTTGCAGAACAAGGTTGGTGCCGTTCATGACCGACGACACAGAGGTAGGCACGGGGCCGTTAAGTCATCGGCGCCCCGGAACAGCGCGAGTCAGAGCAGAATTCAAACGTGCACCAAGTTGTGTCTGATTCCAAGGTTCCTGCCTTTCCTACCGTCCCACACCGTTCAGGACTTTTGAGGGACGCCTGTTGCCGACAGGATTCGGGACTGCCGTCGGTGCGGCGTGGAAGAGGGGTGCTCGCGGCGTTGCACTGAATCACAGGTCCAGCTGCACCTCCGTGTACTCTCAGGGCCAGACGTTTGTCACGGTCTTGCTTGGTCCAGAGTGAGCCATACGTTTTTCTACCTTCGTACCTCGTGTATTTTTTTATTCGTTTAAAATATTCCCTCACACCCAAGGAACCTCAGTGATCCTTTTAAGGCTGTCCTTGAGGTCCCCAGCTGTGCTTCTGGTGGTCCTACAGTCGGCCGTGTGCAGAGCTCCCCGCTCTCTTCTGGACACGTGGTAGAATCACATTTCCCGCCCTTTTGAGTTTGGGCGAGGCCCCTTGGCTAGTTTTGGCCCATGAGCTGGGAGAAGAGGTGACCTGTGCCCCTTGTGGATAGAAGACTCAGCTCCTACAAAGAGCTCTCCCTCTTTGCCCTGGCGTGGGGAGTGGGCACACCTGAGATAGTGGCAGCTTTGCCCTGTTGGTGTCTGTGTGACCGTGATGGGCCACCTGCCCACCGACAAAGTCCCCAACACTGAGTGCATCGCTCTCCTCTCTGATTTTCTTTTTTTCTAATATATTTTATTTTTATTTTTATAATATTTTTATTATTTTCTCTTTTTTTTTGTACCCATGATATCACACAGATCCTCTCTAATTTTCTACCACACTTTGCACATGTTTTCATCATAGTCACGTCATTTTGGAATGCAGATGGTGTTTGCGTTCTCCGACAAAGTGTGACTTTAGTTCCCTAAGAGCCCAGCACCTTGCAACGAGTGAGCCTTATACACAGTAGGTGTTCAGGGAAGATTTGTTAGAACAAACTCAAGAGTCAGTAGCTATGAGAAGTTAAAAGGAAGGACCTTTGACATTAAGCCGGTTTGAAGGACCAGGCATGGTCTGGTGTTTTTTTTTTTTTTTTTTTTTTTTTTAGACAGGGTCTCACTCTGTTAGCTGTGCTAATGCAATGGCATCATCATAGCTCACTGCAGCCTCAACTCCTGGGCTCAAGCAATCCTCCTGCCTCGGCCTCCTGAGTAGTCGCTGGGACTCCAAGCACGTGCCTGGCTAATTTTTAAATAACAGAGGTCTTGCTACGTTATTCAGGCTGGTCTTGAACTCCTGGCCGCAAGCTCTTGCCTTGGCCTCCGAAAGTGCTACGATTACAGGCATGAGCCACTGCACTTGGCCTGGCCTGATTCTAACGTAAGAGTTTATTATATTAGTACTTTGTCGAAGAGAATATATGTCTTTTTATGTTTTTTCTGGAACTGTATGAATAGTTTACCAATTCGAAATGTTTTTGAGGAAAAAAACAATCATCTGGAAATCTTAAACATATAGTTGAAGACACTTTTCTATGCATGTTGTTTTTAACGAAGGGTCTGCTAATACTCCTTTGGTAGATAACTAGCAGGATTTTAAAATCAAAACCGGATATTTGGAACATGCCATCAAAGGCGCCATTCGCCACCTGGTGGCAGTATCTCTTAATTGCAGATTCTTCTGATGGACCGAGGTTGAAAATTGCATCTGCAAATACCATGTAACATCATCTAGAATTTATAGATGAAATGCCTACACTCTCTCGAAACATTCAGCTGCTGTTATTTAAGGGCCAACACGACCAACCTAAGTGTTCTGAAAGAAGAGACATCAAACTCTCGTTTGGAGGCAGTGGGTTTCTGCTTACGGATGGTCCTTGACTTATGATGGGGTTGCATTCTGATAAACGCCTTGTGAAGTTGAAAGATCCTCAGTTGAGCCATCGTAAGTGGGGACTGTCTGTATGAACAGATAAGCCAGCAGGCAGCCGCGTGTGGTCTGGGCTGGTGTGCTGTGGCTGGCACACAGGCTTTGGAACCAACCTGCCAGAGGCTTTTACTCGAGTGACTTGGGCACAGGACCAGCCTCTCTTTAGCCTGCAGAGTTGGGATGAGCTGGGGAGGCATATCTTTTATATTTAAAGTTAACCCTGAAGTTGAATATTTTATTCTTTTCATCTTGATTTAAAGATCATTTGTAATGACTGAAATCTATAACCACAAAAAACTAGTTATGTCCTAAAATAATAGGTGCATACCCCAGATACATCCCACACTTAGCAGAAGGTCTGATTGCCAGCTTTGCTGTTCCATTATTTTAAGTTAATGCTGTACCATTAAAATTTTAGTTGGCTTTTTTTTTTTTTTTTTTTTGAGACAGAGTCTCACTCTGCTGCCCGGGCTAGAGTGAGTGTCGTGGCGTCGGCCTAGCTCACAGCAACCTCAAACTCCTGGGCTCAAGCAATCCTTCTGCCTCAGCCTCCAAGTAGCTGGGACTACAGGCAAGTGCCACCATGCCCGGCTAATTTTTTCTATATATTTTTAGTTGTCCAATTAATTTCTTTCTATTTATAGTAGAGACGAGGTCTCGCTCTTGCTCAGGCTGGTTTCGAGCTCCTGACCTCGAGCGATCCTGCCGCCTCGGCCTCCCAGAGTGCTAGGATTACAGATGTGAGCCACCGCGCCCAGCCAAGTTGGCTTTTTAATGATCTAGAATGTGATGGAATGAATCGGGTCTAGACTTTCAATATAGGGGACACGGTCCTAAACTTACGGCCAGTTGTCTCTCGTCTGTGATTTTTTGGGGATGATTACAGAAACATCAGTCACTTGTTTCTATAAATGTTTTATAATGAAAATTGAATGTGATAAAATATTAAAAATATCATTCATTAAATATTTAAAAGTTCAGTCTTTGGAGCTGGCCAAATCTCACCATTCTACTGCCAGTTTAAAAGAGCAATTTAGAAATTTTGAATTATAAAATTAGAATACTTGGAAATATAGCTATAAAATTAATTTTTCCCCGAACCAGCAACCTTTTTGGTTGTAAGCCTTTCCATTAGGGCCGCAGAAACTCACGTTTTATGTTACTGCTCATCACAGGTTTTCTGTGATTTGCCCTGCCTGGTGTCTTCACCTTCCTGCTGGGTTAAATAAAGAGAAATACACTCATTTAGCTTATGGACTCAGATGTTGGAATAATCTTCATTTTTATTGTTTACTATGCTTGCAGTTGTGTTAATAAAACTTTAAAGTATGAAAACAGATTAGAACCAAATATTGTTAATGGCAAATTGAGCTAATAAACTGTGTTTTAGAATGAGAGGCTGGTGACAAACAGTGGAGTTTTCAGAGTCCTTTCTTTGAAGTGGCCTGTGACCTGTGTCACCTCTGTAGCAACAGGCTGTGTCCCAGGCTAGTTGAGCGTGGCTGCTTTAAAAAGGTGCCTGGAGAGGCTGCTGGGTTCCGGCCGTTCGGTCACACGTGCAGCCTCAGTGCCAAGCGCAGCTGTCCTCTGTGTGCCGCGGAGCCCTCCCCGACCAAACGCACGGCCCGCGTGGGAGGCTCGGGAATGGACGCCCCACCGTCGGCTCGCACTGGCCTGGGGATCGTTGGCCAACGAGGAGGGCGCTGTGCCAATGCCTCTCTGCCGGTCTCTTGTCCTGGGAGCAGCCCGGGAGAGGGGCAGGCGGGTTTCAAAGGCACTTCAGATTTTTGGTCTCTACGATCTGGGTTTGATTTCACATTCGGTCCCTCTGTTCCTCCACAATCTAACCATGGCTTAACCGCGTCCGGACTGGCTGCTTTGGACCGCTCCGATTCGTGCTCCGCCTCTGGGTTTTCCACCTTCCTTGCTCAGAACATCCGCCTGCCAGAATCAGACAGAAAATAGAAGACACCGTCCCAGTGTCTAAAACCCCAAATCATAGGGCAACAGATGTTATTAATATTTGTACCATATGAGTTTACTTGTATATGTTTCATTTACCAAACAGTTACTGAGTGATTATGTGCTAAGCATAGTTCCAGGTATTGGGGATTAGCAGAGAACAAAAAGGCCACATCCTCACGGAGTCTGCTTGAGGGTGTGTCTGTCTGTCTGTCTGTCTCCGGAAAGAGAAATAACACCACCACCTTTTGACATTACTGAGTGTTGGACACCGTTCTGGGCATTTTTCATGAAGTGACATGTGATTACATGTTTAATCACACAACAGCCTATGAAATGGGGACATCATTGTCCTGGTCTTACAGATGGGGAGGCTAAGGCCCCAAGGTCGCAGGCCAGTCAGCAGTCAGGCAGGGCTGACCTGTTGGTGGGCCTAAGGTCCAGCACCTCCCCCGCTGTCCCCTCCCTGCGTGCGGGAAGGGACGGGCTGAGGGAAGGCCAGGCCGCAAGAGCAGCTCCAGGAGGGGCCCTCGAACAGAGCCCCAGTGAGCTAATGAGTCCCTGAGAACCTGTGAGACTCAGGGGACAGAATTGTTTTAATAACATTGATATTATTTGCCTTTTCCCACCCTCTCACGGATGTGCAGAGGAGTTTTCTAGAGGCTGCGTGGTGGGTGGCAGGCAGCATGCTGACTGCAGGGGGAAGGGACAGAAGCTATCCCTTCCGTGAAGCCGGACAGCCAAAAGATTTACAGACGTGTAAACCGGTGCCACTCCTTTTAGTAAATTTTGTTTTAAAAAAATATATAGTTTTCATAAAATATTATTTCTGTGAACAGGTAATGGGTTTGGTTTTTTTTTAATGCATTGATAAATATTAACATTTTTTCTTGGTTTTCATTTCCAGTACAGTAAGTACTGGCAGGCAGGTAGACAGACAGACGGACCCACATAAACAGAGCAGCTGCCGGGGGCCCAGGAATTACGGGAATGAGAACGGGGCAGGTTGCTCAGCTTCTGTGAGGGTCAGGTGAGCAGCAGGGAGGGTAAGAACCGGCTGCCTCTGGGATTTTTGGTGGTAAAATGCACAATGTCTCCTACCTTTACCATTTTCAAGCATACAGTTCAGAAGCGGAAAGTACGTCCACACTATTGTGCGGCCAATCTCCAGAGGTCTCTCCATCTCACAAAACCGAAACTGTGCACCCGTGAGGCAGCAGCTGCCAGTGGGTCTGGGTTTATCAAAAGCAAAGGCAACAACGGGTCTGCTCTTGGTTTGGACCCGGTGTGTGCAAATGGTTGCTACGCATGGTGTTAATCAGAGAGGGCAGCTTTGTGCTGGTCTTTTTTCCCTTCCAAGAGTGGGCCTTCCCACGCCTACTCGGTCTGAGTTTTACATGCGTGTATGTGCCACCCCGCGACCGTCACGCCCTCCCGTCACCTGTGAAAGTCACCAGGTACCCTGCCTTGCTGATGTTGCATGAAGGTACTTCTGGATTGACGTCACACTTACAGAAAACAACCCGAGTGGTTCATTCAGCAAATAGGCACGGAGTACTTGGAAACAAAGTCTTCCTAGCTCCTTTTTGTCTTTTCAGATCAGCCTCATGAAGGAGTTCCCTGCTTATACATATCCCCGGGTCCTAACGCGAGCTGTTAGCACTCCTAAGGGGCACGTAAAGGGAAGAGGAAAAGCTCTGGGCTGTGAGGTGGAGCCCCGGGGTGCCTGGGGGCAGGGCCGGGAGTGGGTCCAGGGTCTGTAGCCAGAACCAGGAGAAAGTCTGGCATTGCCAACCCTGGCAAAACGCGGTGGAGCAGAACATTTATTTTATTAGGAGAGTGAAGTAAGCAGGGGCCAGAACAGCAGTTCTTACCTTAAAAACAAAAGTCGCAGGTCTAGTGCCCGGTCAAGAAGGAAAAATACCACTTCTCCAGCGATCCGTGCCACCTCCACGGGGGGCGGAGGAACTGGAGATTAAGAGATCAATTAGTATGCTCCAGGTCACACAACTCCTGGCAGAGGGAAGCTGGAATTGGACCCCCAGTCTGGCTCCAACATGGATTATTCTTCAGCAGTCTTGTTTTCAGTCAAGTTTTTTTTGTTTTAGAACTTCTACATTTAGTTTTATTTTAATAGTTTATATTCATAATTATATATTATAGTACATTTATGAATGTGTTTTGCTTTTTTGTTTGTAGTGCTGATTTAAAATAAGTAATATTGATTGTCATAAAGAAACGAAAACATCTTTGTGACTTTTCTGTGATAGGCTGAAAACAGAGATAAACAGAGATTGTTTGAGTTTGTGTATAACCATCAGCCCTTTTTTTCCTCTCTTAATTTCTGGAGCAATTTATTTATTTTACTTTTTGTTTATAGGAGACAGGGTCTCGCTGTGTTGTCCAGGCTGGAGTGCAGTCGATATTCACAACCTCGGTCCCACTTCTGATCCATTTCTGACCTGGGTTGGTTCATCTTTCCTTAGGCAACCTGGTGGTCCCCAACTCCGGGGAGGTCACCATAGTGATGCCGACCGAACTTAGTGCGGACACCCGGTCAGCATAGCTCACTGCAGCCCAGAACTCCTGGACTCAAGTGATCCTCCTGCCTCAGCCTCCCGCATAGCTGGGACTACAGGTGTGCACAACCATGCCTGGCAAGCAATTTATTTCTCATAAATTGGTTGCCTCATGGACTCAGATACTTTCTGTGGTACTTTAGAATTTAGAATTTTATTCCATTTGGATCTTGATACCAAACTTAGCAAGAGAAATATGAGTACTACCCTCCAATCTAATAAGAGTTTTATTATTTTAGTGGATGTATGGGCTGGCATGCAGTGACTCATGCCTATAACCCCAGCACTTTGGGAGGTTGAGGTGAGAAGATCACTTGATCCCAAGAGTCCGAGGCTGCAGTGAGCTATTACCTACGCCACTGCACTCCAGCTTGGGCGACAGAGCGAGACCCTGTCTCCTAAATAATAATGATAATGGAAGATGAACGTCTTCAAAACAGTGGAGTTTGAAATAACAATTCTAACCTCGTCTACTTTCTTTCTTCTTTTTCTTTGGTTTTAAACGTAGTTAACAAGCACAAGCCGTGGCTGGAGCCCACCTATCACGGCATAGTTACAGAGAACGACAACACCGTGCTGCTCGACCCCCCGCTGATCGCCCTGGATAAAGATGCACCTCTGCATTTTGCAGGTAGGAACGTGGTTTTCGTTTACTCTTGTTAAAATCGGACTGGACAGGAAGCATTTCCCACAGCCTGTCTGTATCCGTCTGAGCCTTTCTGAAAAGGTCTCGATAGCGGATGGTCATTTGTGGCTCCTGTGCACCACGTTTCTTTCCCTTTCAATCGTTGGGGTAGTTGACAAAGAAACCTGTTCTTGCAGTTGAAAAGCACATTTAATTTAATTGCATCGTTGTATTCTTTGTCTTGACGTAGCCAGATGACAACTAGACCGGTGCGCCTCAGCCTGTTGTGTGCACGGGGAGTACCCGAGGATTGTGTGAAGGTGCAGACGTGGACACGGTGGGTCCGCGGGGACCTGAGACTCTGCCTCTTGCACCTGCTCCCGGGTGCTGCTGGTCCTGCCTGTCCTTGCGTGGCCAGGATCTCCAGAATCTCAGCTCCAGAGTTTCCTTGCGTTACCTGGATAGATGTCAGCGACCCTGCAAAGGCTGACCTAAAGAGCTGAGCAGCCTTTACAGAGGAATGCTTTGGGCATAGAGTTTACCTTTGGTGAATTTTTAACTTGAGTTACTTCCTGAGGTTGTAACCCATGTCTTTGTGGAGACAAATCTCTAGAATTGCCTTGGAGATTTTCATAATGCTGTGGCCTCTGCAGGGCTGACGTTTAGTGGCACCTCCCGAGCCGGAGCTGCTCTGGCTGCGCGTGGGTCTGAGGGACGCGCCGCCTCACCCTTCTTGGCCTCGGAGTCGGAACTGACGTCGTAAAGTCAATTTTTAAGGAGTCGTTTTTTTGCACGGTATTTTTCCAGATCAAAACGTCGCACATTAAAGAGTGTTCTGTTTGCCTAGGGACAAGTGAGAGAAATTGGATGAACTCAGATAAAACATATCACACGTTAATTTTACTATGGTAAATTGAGGGAAATGAATGGGAGTTCGTTCCTGAAGAGCTGGTTGAAAAATAAACGTGTGCTTCATTCTGTTCCAGCGCCACACCCATTTTCAAAAAAGCAACCCGAGAACCAGCGTGTGCTGTGTGGGTGCGCGTGTCGTGGAGACAGAGCCTCCCAGTCGGTTTTACGTGTCTGTTGATTTTTAGGCAGAAATCCGGTGAGGCTGATGGTAGAGGAAGCACGCTGTCCCGTGAACACACACGGTGTTTGTCTAGTAGCCGACTGACATGATTATTTTTTTGTCGCCCCCAGATTTAAAATCATTTTTAGCATCGCACGTTGATCTTCTCTGTAACTAAGTAGGTTTTTGAGTGTTTGTGCACATACACATACAGTCACGGGTCGCTTAGGGATGGGGATACCTTCTGAGAAATGCGTCGTTCGGCGATTTCGTCATCGCGCGAACACCACGGAGTGTGCTTAAACAAGCCTGGATGGTGCAGCCTCCGCACAGCTAGGCTACACAGCTGTACGGCGTGTTGCTGCAGTGAGGACTGCAGGCAGCTGTTACACAGAGGTGAGTATGTGTGTATCTAGACAGAGCTACACGGAAAAGCAAAAAGGTACAGTACAAATATGGTGTGATAATCTTGGGGACTGCCGTGGTGTATGCCCTCTGTCGTTGACTGAAACATCATCATGTGGCACATCACCGTGTACACGCACAGCCCATGCACGTTTGGCATGTACCGTCCCTCACGAGTGTGACACTGAGTGCCGTATAGATCATTTTAAGGGAATTATCTATTAATAGATTATGTTTTTGAGTGGATTTATGTACGTTTCTGACTTTTTTTGCGGGGGGGGGACAGTCTTACTGTATTGCCCAGGCTAGAGTACAGTGGCGTCAGCCTAGCTCACAGCAACCTCAAACTCCTGGGTTCAAGTGACCTTCCTGTCTCGGCCTCCCAAGTAGCTGGGACTACAGGCGCACCACCACGCCCAGCTGATTTTTCTATTTTTTAGTAGAGACGGGGTCTTGCTCTTGCTCAGGCTAGTCTTGAACTCCTGAGCTCAAGCGATCCCCCCACCTTGGCCTCCAGAGTGCTAGGATTACAGGCCTGAGCCACCACGCCCGGCCCATGTCTGACATTTCATGCATTTTAAGAAGTGATTGCAGTCAAGAATTCTGTATTTACCCCCTCAGGCCTTTCTTTACTCCATGAGGTATCAGCGGTGTGCAGTCCCAGTGTTAGTGGAGCATGATCCCACTGCATTGTGATACCTCATATGCTTACACAGCATTTATAACGATGTTCCAGGCCCTGTTTTAAGTGCTTTACAAATACAAATTTGTATTTAATCCGCAACAGCCGTAAGAGGTAAATGTGCTGTCTGCCATTCTCATTTTAAAGGGAGGAAGCGCAAGGCACAGAAGAGTTAAATCATTTGCTCTGGACCACACCGCTGGTGTGTCACAGGCAGGAGTCCACCCCAGGCAGATGGCTCTTTGCCACGAGGCCCTAACTGCACTTGTAACTGCAGGAAATTACAGAGGGAGGAAGAAGTGAAATGTGCATCGAGTGTTAACTTTGAAGGAAAAAGTCACATGCATGCAATATCACTGATTCTTCCTTTCACGTTGTGTTTAAGTTTATCGTATCATTTATCAAACTTAATGTATTGTAAATGCAATAATACATAAAATTTTATGTTTTTAGGGATCTTCGGTTTTTGTTCTTTTTTTACTGGCGTACAAAAATTACATATTGGGATTTTTTTTTTTTTTTACTAACTATAAAAAGAAGCAATTTAGATCCAACCCATGTTGGTGACTTGATTTACCGTAGTCGACAGATGAGCCAGTATTCTTTCTGAAGATTGTCATGGGGGAGCACAATTACTCTTACATTCTTTTTTATTTCTTTCTTCCTTTTTTTTTTTAAGATATAATTCATATACCATAAAAATCATCCTTTTAAAGTGTACAGTTCACTGGTTTTTAATATATTCACAAAACTGTGTAATTGTCAACTGCTGTCTAATTGCGGAACATTTGCCTCGCCCCAAGAAGAAACCCTTGCACCTGTTGGCAACACTCCTCAGTCTCCTCCACCCCCAGCCCTTGGCAACCACTGTGGATTTGCCTCTTCTGGATGCTTCATATAAGTGCAACATGTGGCTTTTTGTGACTGGCATCTTTCACTTACAGCACGGCAATTTCAGAGTTTACCCGTGTCGTAGCATCCATCAGTCCCTCATTCCTTGTTAGCGCTGGATAATACTCCACTGTGTGGATAGAGCACATTTTGTTTATCCGTTCATCCACTGATGGACATTTGGACTGTTTCTGCTTTGGGGCTGTTATGAACAGTGCTGCCATGAACGCTCATGTACAAGTCTTTGTGAGGACGTAGGTTTCCACTTCTCTTGGGTGTGCACCTAGGAGTGGAGTTGATACTCTTGACTGAAGCCTGGGGTCCAGGTCCCTCTGCCGCAGGAGTGAGCGCCTGCATGGCGGGGGAGGGAGCACCTTCCCAGCCTCCATGTCACCCCCTCCTCCCTCTTCCGTTGTCTTGGTACCAGCCAGCCTCGAACACTGCCCCGGTGGAACACTGCCCCCATAGCACCATTCAACCTCACACAGTGCCCCCGTGACGCCAAGCAGTCCGACTCCCGCCTGGATTCTTAGGTTCAGTGTGTGAACACATAAGACGTGTGTGTGGGTAACCAATGGTGCTCACTTGTCAAAGCTCTGAAATAAATGCATGTGTGACGTTGGGAGCTCAGTCACTGAAGTGCCTCGTACGTTGTCACTGATCAGACATCCATGTTAAACGAAAAGTCTAGCCCAGATTGTTTTCTTGGGGTGAAACTAAGGGAACAAAGTCTTGATATTTGTCAAGTATTTCAGGAAATTTAAATGACTCAATTTCTTATTCTACTTCTTTTCCTTAATCTGCTAAAAGCCTGAGTAGACATGAGTAAGAAAACTTACCTTACGTTTTGTGTATTTAATGAGGAGTTAAAAGCTTGAACCTGGTATGTGGGCCACATTGTTGCTGCTTTGAAAATGACACCCCTGTTCTGCCTGTGTCAGAGGCTGAGCGTTTCCCCTCCCCCTCCCTTTGAAGTGTTTCCCTTTAGTAGGTGGTTCTGTTCTGCCATTCTTTTTCCTGGCTTCCCAGATCCAGATTAAGTATGGATATTTTACAAGACTGGTTAAATAATAATGATATGAATAGAATCCAAAAGAAATTTCAGGCCGGGCTCATTGGCTCACGCCACATTGTAATCCTAGCACTTTGGGAGGCTGAGGAGGAAAGATCACTTGAGGCCAGGGGTTTGAGAACAGCCTGAGGTAGAGGCGAGACCACGTCTCTATAAAAAGTAGAAAAATTAGCCAAGCATGGTGGCACATGCCTATAGTCCCAGCTACTCAGGAGGCTGAGGCAGGAGGATGTCTCGAGCCCAGGAGTTTGAGGCTGCTGTGAGCTATGATGATGCCACAGCACTCTACCAGGGCAACAGAGCAAGACTCTGTCTCAAAAAAAATTTCTTGGCAAGAATGGGAACTTTATTTTCATTGATATTCAAGTAGCACCTGCTCAGAAGATCTGTGCTACTTTTCTCCATGTTCTTGGTGGTTTATGTGATTCAGGTGCCTTATGGCTGATGGGATTAACGACTGTCCTTGGCTGCCGAATTTGCTTTTTTAGCGCATGTAACTGAGTTTACATTGTGTCTGCTGAAATGAATTGGATGTGTCAGGTTGACCTGTGTGAAATTCCCATTTTTATATGTTGAACATATAAAAATATTTGAAAAAGTTGAAATTTCACATGGTTCAACCTAATAGAAGCTAATAACTTACTGAGTATCAGTTTTAAGTAAGTACCTGGATGTTAGGACAGACAGTTCATATTAACTCAATAGAATAAGCTCTCATTTTGGATGTATTTGCCTTCCAGGAAAGGTTGGAGAACAGTAATGATTAAATACTAGTGAACTATGCTAGATCTTCTAGAAACTATATTAAAAATGCATAAAAGTTGGTCCCTGTTCTCAAAGCCACTGGTGATCTAGATGGGAAGGCAAAACCAGCACTGGCAAAGAGTTAGCCAGGGATCCTCGGAGGCGTGTAATTCAGTGCCAGGTGGGAAGGCAAAGATGGTGTAGGTTAAGAGGCAAGGGAGGGATTCGCAAGGCAGGGCCCACGTCCCCGTAAAGGATGAGTGGGATTTGCACAGGCAGCGACGGCAGGGGAGAGGTAGGAGCAGCGGTGGGAGCTGGTAGGGCTTCCCCCCGGGGTCGATGGCAGGTTCACTTACGGAGCATGGGAGGGGGGCAGGGCTGGAAGTCAACTTGAGTCCATGTGGTTTTTGTCGCTGAGCTGAATAGATGGGATGTCATCGTGCACGTGGTTTTCCAATTCTGCGTCCACATCACCTGGAGTCTGTGTGGAATTCAGGTTCCTGTGCTCCACACTCAGCCGACTAAGTTTGTACCTCCCAGGGTGGAGCCTAAGAAATTCGTACCAGCCAGCTGGGTTTGGAAACCGCTGATGGGCCGATTTTTCTAGGTCTTCAGACTGTCTGCATTGGAGCCGTCCGGCAGTGCTCGTTCAGAGTACAGATCGCTGGACTCTGCCTTCAGAATTTCTGGGAATGGGGCTTGGAAAACCACATTTTTAACAAGCTTCCCAGATAATTCTTGGCACCCTAGCATTTGAGAAGCAGTGCTGTCGCAGTTGATGAGGAACTTGTGCGAGCATAACCCTTGCAGTGTGTGTGGTTATCATTACTGTGTAGTTAAGGTACCTTGAAAAGCTGTGCCGATTACAGCCACGTGTAAGCTCGTCCCAGAAACTAGCCTGGACTAGCAAGCAAGGAAGCCAAAGTTCACAAAAAGTGCGGGACAACCTGCACCCCCAGCTGATGAGCGTGGGCACCAAGGCCAAGCAGAGCAGTGAGAAGTGGGTTAGGGAAGATGGTTGGATTCGCAGTTACGCTGAAGGTGCAGACTTGCTGCTCAGCAAGTGGCCATTTTTCCTTCTTAACAGCTCCCTGATCTCTTCCCCGTTGGGTGCAGACGGTGGGTCCACAACCCGTGACCGCACCTCTCCCAGCCAAGGGTGTGTACAACCCAAGCTAGTCTAAACAGATGTTCTCTCTGTCCTTGGAATTTGAATATCGAGCATAGTGACAAAGATGCCAAGGACAGTTGCCGTTCTAGTCCATCTGTCCAGGTGGTTTTGTCATGGGACCGTTGTGATTCCTATTTCCTGGCCTCTGGAACTACCTTGGTATCTGGCTGTTTCCAAATCCCTTTTTCTGCAGCCAGACAGAACTGCTGGGGCCAGCACTAGTGACTTCAGTAAGGAGTGAAGGAACCACTTGCAATTTAAGGGCAGGATCCCCTGAGAGCCAGGGGGACTTGTAGGAGAGACCACTCGGATTTGGGAAGAAGACTTTGAAAGAACAGCAGGGCCGGGCTGAAACTCGGGTTTGTCAAAGGCACAGAGGAGGGGAGTGAAGAGTAAGTGCTGTCAGCTGAGAACCCTGGCAGTGACTTTGGAGATCTCAGGATCTAGACTTGGTTGGGTTCATCTGTTTTTTATATATTTATGTTTTGCTTTTTAAAAATTCTTCCAGGCCGGGCGTGGTGGCTCACGCCTGTAATCCTAGCACTCTGGGAGGCCGAGGCGGGCACATTGCTCAAGGTCAGGAGTTCAAGACCAGCCTGAGCAAGAGCGAGACCCTGTCTCTACTATAAATAGAAAGAAATTAATTGGACAACTAAAAATATATGTAAAAAATTAGCCGGGCATGGTGGCGCATGCCTGTAGTCCCAGCT
>CAUYRT010076144.1:0-29726 GCA_963574885.1 Lepilemur ruficaudatus
AGAAAAAATTAGCTGGGCATGGTGGCACATGCCTGTGGTCCCAGCTACTTGGGAGGCTGAGGCAGGAGGATCGCTTGAGCCCAGGAGTTTGAGGTTGCTGTGAGCTAGGCTGACGCCACGGCACTCTAGCCTGGGCAACAGAGACTCTGTCTCAAAAAAAAAAAAAGACTAGAAATCTCCAAGGTGTGTTTGAATATTAAAGGACGAAACCCCCCTTCCATCCCTGCACTTCCGCAGCCCTGAGTTTCCAAATATTCACCGCCCACCACAGCGCGCTGCAATCTGCAATGCCTACAGGGCCAGGCAGGGAACCACCTGAGTGAAAGGGACGCCGGCTGGGTGGTGACGATGGCCATTTGGAGGCCACACGCTCTGTCCAAAAGCGGCAGCTGCTGATGAGTTCCAGCCAAGAGGGAATGTGGGCCCAGTGGTGCTGCTTCTGATTTTCATCTGTGAAAAACTGCAAATCAGGCTTCTTACATGAATCCAATTTCTAAATGTTGGCAAGTAATTCAATCTGTAAGTAACACTTTTTGTGCCAAACGTGACCTGTCTGACGACTAGAATGGGCAGTCTGAGCCTGGCGCACGTCCTACCAGGCCTTTCTCTGCACCCAGGCAAATATATTCCCACTCGCACACGTGTGGAGCCGCGGCTGCTGTTCGCCTTGAGAATGAAGGAGGCACCCTCTATGTAAAGGCAATTTGCTTTTCTCATGTCACGATATTCCACAGATGCCCCTCCAGGGCCAACGCTGCTTAGCACTACCTCCTTCTTTTTAAGAGCTAATGGCAGTGCATAGTAGGTGGTTTCACAATGCAGGCTTCATCTCCTACTGATGCACATCTGGATGTTTCCAGATTCCTGCCACCATGGACAACGCCACCGTGAACATCTCTCTGCACATAACGTGTTGGGACTTTGCCCTTCAGTTTGGCTCTCTGACAGTGGGATCGCCGGATACAACATAGAGCACGTGTGTAAACTTTTACTAGACGTTGCCACATTACCTTCTGGAAAAGGTTGTGGCAATTCGCAGTCCTGCCAGCAGTATGTGAGAGGGCCTATGTTCCCACCTGGAAGCGATCCCTCTTTTAAATGGCTGCCAATCGGACACATGAAAAATAGTATGGCATTGTTGCTTTAATTTACATTTCCCTAACTACTGGGGAGGTTGAGCGAGATGCCTTTTTCTAAACGCTCAAACCACTTTCCATCTGTTACCTTGCATTATCCTGTCCTATCCTGCGAAGAAGCTAGCCACCAGCACTAGCATCACCCCTGATTTACAAGTGGAGAAACCAAGGCATGGTGCAATTAAGTGACAATCTGACACCTCATAATGAGTGAGCATCTTTAAAAAAAAAAAAAAAACTCCAGCCCTCTGCCTTTCCAAACCAGATGTTATGAGAATTAAACAACATCTGCTAAGAACATCATCCGCAAATAGCTGGGGAGTGCACACCATTCTGCTGGGTGTTGCAGGAAGTTTGCAGTGGAAGGAAGGAAGGAAGGAAGAAAATGAACACTTGCTAGATGATCCCACCAGCCAAGGATTTTCATGGTATTATTTTTACTCAATCTTCTAAAAAATCTCTATGAAATAGGTATTCCTGTCCCCCTTTTACAGATGAGGAAATTGAGGCTCAGAGAGGTCACTCCATGATCTGAACCAAGCCTGTCTGACTCTGAGTCCCACACTGTTTCCGCCACGCCATGCTGCTGCTCCCCTGTTTCCTGGCCATATAAAAAGGGAAGGCACGGCCCCTTGTCTCAAGGAACGCGGTACACAGCACACAATAAGCACAAGAGCAAGTCCCCCAAGAAGTGAGCACCTGCACACAACACACACGACACAACACGACTTTGCAGGATTGACAGGGGCCACCTCCAGAGGATGCAGAAACAGAGACAATCTTAGCTCCATCATGACTCTGCCGCCATCCTCACCTGGGGGAGAGCCAGCACAGGCTCCAAAGGGTAGAGCAAAGAGGCCAGGCCTGAACCGGTCCATCCCTACTGGGTTTTCTCTGAGGTCCCAGACCTTGTTCTCCCTCTGGCCCCTTTGGCCATGGGGAGCAGAGCAAGGCCTGGAGAGAGCAGAGGCAGATGGCAGTGGGAAGAGGCCCCTGGGTCCCAACCTCCAGCCCAGGTGTCGTGATGGACGCTGCCTTTGTCTGCTGGCAGTCCCTCGGCACAGGAGCCACAGCAAGCCAAGTGGCGCCCCCAGGAGAGCCTGACCTCGCTCTGCCCCATGCAACAGCTACTCCTACAGCCTCCTGGCCTTCCCACCTCCCACCCAGCACAGCCAGCTGCTTCCTCTACCATGTGAGGCTGCCCACCCATGGGACGGGGCCTGAGCTCACCAAGCCTCACCTCTCCCCACTGGATCAGGAAACAGACACACCCTTCCATGCTGGGGTTCCTGCCTGGGCCTGGGACACGTGCCAGAGAACTGCCCCAGAGATATGAGCAGAGTCAAAGCCACCTGCCCCAAAATCTTTCAGGTGCCTGGCTTAGAGCTCCCCCACTGCAAGAGAGATACACAGTCAGGCTCCAAAGCCCTCAGCCTGCTAATTTCCAACCTCCTACTTCATGCCAAACCCTGTGCCAGGCACTGTGGGTGGACACATGGCCATGAGAATGGCTGGAAACATGTTCTAGGTGTCAAATAAGTGACAAAGACTGTCACTACCCAGGGCCATGAGAAGAGAGAAATTCTAGGGTTTCCAAAAGAACTAAAGTTTGAGCTGCACAGACGCCAAACATTAATAATTCTAACATTTACCAAGTCCATGCTGTATGCCAGGAACTGTGATACACCATGTGCTCTATATGCTGAGGCTCAGAGAGGTTAAACTACTTGCCCAAGGTCACACAGCTAATAAGTAGTCAAATCTGGATTTGAACCGAATTCTGATGGCCGTCATGGTCAGGCTCCCAGCCTCAGCTCCAACCCTTGCTGAACTGAGCTCAGACATGTGTCCCCGCAAAGGGTCCTGCCGAGGCACCTGATGGGGAGGCCCCGGGCAAGACCCAGCATCTACTCAGAGAGGCCAGTGAGCCAGATCCGCATGGGAATTCCAACATGTCTCACAGCCACAGCATGCCAGGCCAGCGGGGAGGCCAAGCTGCACGTGCCAGGAAGAGAGGGCTGGCTAGGGCTGGTGGGGAACTCCTGCTCTGTCTGCTTCTTGGGCTGCTGGCATCTCATAGGCATTGCCCCTGGAACCAGTACCAACAGGACAACGTATGCACCACTGGGGTGACCAACTCTCCCATCCCCTCACCCCCTACCACTTCTCTCCACCACCTTGCCCAAGAGGTCAACACCTTTGTCCCTGGCAGGAACCGACTACAAATATCCAAGATTCAGGGCAGCAGCCCTGCCCACACTGACCACAATCCTCCTGTCATCAACCCATGAAGACACACTGCTCAGCTGGGCACTGGGCTGAGGGCTGGCTGGGGACGCTCTGGGAAGCGGTACAGTGGCAGCATCTATAGAGTCACCCCCCACGTGGGAATCACCCCCTGCCCCAAAATCAAATCAAAGCCTCAACTTATACCCCAGAGACCTGGTGAGCTGCAGGGAGAGGTTTCGGGCAGTGGGGGCTCCATCCAGGTCTGGCCACACTGCGTACGTCTGCCCTGACATGACCTACTGTGTGCCAGGCACCGTGCTAGGCCCTGGGGATACAGAAAAGAGCAAGATAAAGATCCTGCCTCAGGGGAGCTGACACTGTGTTGGGGAGACTCACCCCAACAGAGTGGGTGAGGGAGCTATCCAGTGTGTCAGGAGACAGGTGCCATGGGAAAAGGCAAGGAGTAGGGCAGCAACAATCTGAAGATATCTACCAACTCCACGCTGTATGCCAGGAACTGTGATATACCATGTGCTCTACATGCTGAGGCTCAGAAAGGTTAAACAACTTGCCCAAGGTCACACAGCTAATAAGCCATGAGACAGGGACACGTGAACATGCGCTTGAAGAAGCGGGAGAGCAAGCCATGGGGACATCTGGGAGAAACGTGTTCCAGGCAGAGGGAGAAGCCTGTACAAAGGCCCTGAGGCACGTGCCTGGCGTGCTTGAGGCATACGAGGAGGCCGGTGTGGCTAGAAGTGGGGTGTGTGGCGAGGAGAGCTGCGGGAGAGGGGGGCAGAGACTCCTTGTGGCCCACCAATTTGTGAGTACAGGAGCGCCATGAACAACTTCCGTTTTCAAGGAGCATGCGGCTGCTGGGGCGGAGACGTGCCGCAGGGGCGAGGGCAGACGCCGCTGCAGGGAAGCTGGCCCGAGAAGACGAGGCAGGGGTGGGGCATGAGATCTGGCAGATTCTGGGCATGTTTCAAGGTGGGGCTGAGAAGGGTTCCTGCAGGAGAGGAGGGGGTTGTGCAAGGAACCAAGTCCAAGCGCCTGGGAGGACAGCGTCGCCATTCGCCAGGACAGGACACGCTGCAGGTGGGGCAGGAGCCGAAGTCAGCTGGCGCACGGCGCATTTGGCTGCCCACGGCCACGGAGCAACGGCGGGAGGCAGCTGCAATAGTTCAACCAGAGTCCAGGCCTGGGGCCGGGCCGGGGGCAGAAGTATGGGGGTCACCAGTTCGGAGAGGACACCTAAGGCCACGAGAGGCAAGATCAGCAAGGCTCCCATACCCCTGAGCTGAGGCAACGTGGCAGGGAATCCATCGATCTTTGAAAACTGTCTGAAGAGCCTGAGAATACATACACCCCGTGGCTTGAACTTTAGCTAAGGAAGGCATCGTGGCTGTGCCCGGACCCTGAGCCACACAGACGGCCACTGCGTGTTATTTATGACAGTGGAACAGCTTAGCCACCAGGGACTGGCTCTATTGTGGGGTGTCCCCAGGAAGCAGAGGACAGTGTGTGGCTACGTGCGCGTGTGCACGTGCGTGGAGAGTGTGCACACGCGGGGCTGTGGATGTGGATGGTGGCGCTACATGAGTGCTGAGGCTGGGTGACTTTACTGTCTTCTAACTCCTTTCTGCATTTTCCATATTTTCAATAGTAAGCACTCAGTGTTTTTACAACCAGTGGCCTCACTTATGTCCACTCTACCAAAACCTTGCCACTGCCTGTGAACGTGCGGGCAACTCCGATTAAAAAATTCCTTCCTACACTCTCCTGAGCCTCCCTGAAGCCCACAGTCCCAGGTCCCCCAGAGGAGACTCTTGGAGCTGGGACGGTCCTCAGTGGTCCCCTGGCTGACCGCACTCCCTCTGCTGCTGCCAGACACTTCTAGGGACATGGAGCTCCCTGAATCCTGGGCAGTGGGTCCCAGCTGGGGAGGCTCCTACCTCTCCATCCCTTAAGCCCAGCCATATTGGGCCTCCCCGTGCTGGGCGTGGTCTGGCTACTGCCAGCGTCAGAACACTTCCCTGTGCCACCCCGTGAGCAGTCGTGAGCAACAGCACGGGCTAAAACCCAGGCTCAGAGACAAGGCCCTGGTCTGAAGTTTGGCCCCGTACTGAGCGTCCTCCTCTCCCCCGGTGAGGAGTTTGGAAGAAAAGCGTGTTCCCGAGTGTATACAGAACTGGGTTCTGCAACGTCCTGGAGGAGATGTGCTCACAAGATGTCCAGAGCCCAGCTGGGGCCCCTGGCCCAACCCTGGAGGGCCCCCTCCTTCCTGTCCCCACGTCTTCACCCAAACAGGGGAAGCCAGGTTGCTTGCAAAGCTCCCTCATTACCCAATCTGTAGGGATTTCACCAAAAGCCTCTAGATCCCAGAAAAAAAAAACTTAGAAGCCCAGGACAGCCTGGATCCCTAGACTAGAAAGCCACGTTCCTTGTTGCTGTTGGAGCAAAGCACTCGCCTCTGTTTTGGGACGCGGCAGTTCTGGGCCTAACTCCCAGGGCAGGGCCTACATCATCACACCCACCTCCCCTGCAGCCGGGTCAGGAGGCTCCAGGGCAGGAGTGCACAGGTGAGAGGCAGCGCCTCCCGTCCACCATGCAGGGGCAGGAGGCAGCAGAGCAGGAGAAGGGCGAGGGCAGGAGGGGACATTTGGGCAGCGGTTGTGTTTCTCAGAAGTGAGAGATTTTCACAGCAGGATGCCACAATTTAGTTTGAACTGTTATGAATTCCCATAAAATCAGATGCACTCAACTTTGAATAGAAATACAGAAATGCGCTGCAGAAATCAAATACAATTTGGGGATTATTCACCACCGCTACACACAGAGACGTTCGTGCGTGCAGAAAGCGCCTGCAGACGACACCATTAGGGCCACTAACGGATGAGCCACCGTCAGCGGCCTGGGCTTCACAGCCCACACTATCCAGGCCGCTGGCCGGAGAGGCTGCTGCGTGGAATGCAGGGGACAAGACCACCTGGTGGCCTCTCTGCTCTTGCACCCTCCCCAGGATCCCTCCCAGAAGTTTCCATGAAGTAATGCCTGGGGGAGGGGAGTGGGCAGGTGAGCCAGGCAGGGCTGGGAGGGGCACAACCTGAGTCCCCAGGGTGGGGTGTCACAGGCATCAGCATCCTCCACGTGGGGCCTGGTGTCTCTGAGTCCCCTTGATCTACACTTTTTAAAAGCTCATTCAGCAAGAGATATATTTTACTTTATTCTTTTTAGAAGCAATATACAGACATGCTAAATAACTAAACAAAAAGGTGTACAGCAGAAGGGAGTCTCTCAATCCCCTTCCCAGAAGCGGCCCCGAGGCATCATTCCAGCAGTACTGCATGTTCAGATAACCTGACAGCACACGGGGCCCCCTCTCTTTAAAGAAGGTCCAAATGGTATTCATGCTACTCTCGGCTCTTTCACATCGCAATGCATCCTGCAGACTGTCCCATTCCAGTACCTACAGAGCTGCGGGGTGTCCTTCTATATGGGGGACACACGTTAGTCCTCTGCTGATGGACATTTAGGCTGCTTTTAATCTTTTGCTTTGATAAAAAAAAAAAAAAAAGCCACAGTGGATATCTTTGTTCCTACGTCTACACATGTATATGTCTATGGCACACTCTGGAGTAGGAAATTTTCATATTTTTATAGCTGTTGACAAACTGCCTTCCAAAGAGGGTGCAATAAGTCTCACTGTCCTCAGCACTCAGGAAAGAGTGGGTTTCCCCACACCTTTGCCATCGCCAGGCTCTCACTGTTTTGAGCTCCAGAAAGACAGATCCTCAATGCTCAGCCCCATCAGGGCATGGAGGGGAGAATGGAGTTGATGAAGGGCAGCTTCTTCCCAGCCCCCTACTCACCAGCTGGGTAACAGCCGACAACCCTGGCCCAGGCCTGGCAGCCAGTTGCTGCACCCTGTGTTCTTCTCCTGCACCTTGGCTGGCTGTCCCCTCCACCTGGCTCCATCTTGCACATCCAGCCCTGCAGCACAAATGCCACCTCTTCTAGGAAGCCACCCTGGGCCCCTGCTGGAGGTGGGATCCTTACTGCGCCCTGTCCTTCGTACGTTTTGGAGGCATCTACCCCCGCTGTGGGGTACAGCTAGATATGTCCACGTCCTCCTCCTGCCACAAACCCCTCAGCTCCTTGCAAGCAGAGTCTACCTCACCTGCTACAGCCATTTGCCCACTGACACGTGTCTCTAAGATTTAACAGGTCCAGCAGCATCGGATTCCTTCTCTAAATAGGTTCCAGTCCTCGCCTTTCCCATCTCAGCAAATTCATCTCTACCCATCCAGTCAGTCTCGATACCGTCTTTTGATTAATTCAGTTAATGAGTATCTTCCACACACCGGGTAAATGCCACTTCTCCTCCCTGCCCCCATCACTGCATTTCAGCCTCGCCCGCCCCCACTCAGCCTCAGACCCCCCAGGCTCATTCCCAGCCCCTGGCCCTCGCTGTGGTTGATCAGATCACTGGTCCCAGGCCTTCCCTCCTCTGCAGTAGGATGACACACCTACACCCATGCGGGCCGCCCGGTGGGCAGAGTAGACTTTCCCGGCCTTCACGCTGAGCTTGGCCGTGAGACCTGGTTTGGCCCCATAGGATGACTACGACAAAACACAACACACATAAAGCAAGTGTTGGTGAGGGTGTGGAAACACTGGAACTCCTGTGCCTTGCTGATGGGGCTATAAAAGGACATAGCCGCTGTAGCAAACAGGGTGGCAGTTCCTCAAAACGGTAAGCACAGAACTGGCGTACATGATCCAGAAATTCCACTTCTGGGTATATACACAAAAGAACTGAAAGCAAGAACTGGAATGTACACTTGTACACCAATGTTTACAGCCAAAAGGTCAAAGAAACCCAAATGTCGAATGATCAAAAGCTGAATGGATAAACAAAATGTGGTATATCCATCCGATGGAATATTATTCCCCTTAAAAAGGTAGAAAATTCTGACACAGGCTACACCATGAACGAACCTTGAAGACATGCTTAAGTTAAAGCAGCCAGACACACAGGATACATATCGTACTATTCTATTTATATGAGGTACCTGGCATGGTCAAATTCATAGAGACAGAAAGTAGAATTGTGGATGCCAAGGGTTGGGGGACAGGAGGGGGGGGGTTAGTGCTTAATGGGTCGAGTTTCAGTTGTACAAGATGAAGAGTTCTGGAAAAGGATGGTGGTGGTGGTTGCACAGCAGTGTGAATGTACTTAATGTCATGAAACTATACACCTGAAAATGGTTAAAATGATATATTTTACATTATGCATACTTTACCACAATTTAAAAAAAAATTTTAAAAGGCTACAGCACATCTCATGTTATCACTCAAAAAAAAAAAAATTAACCATCTGTACAGAAGGGCACACCGATCACAGCAGGGGCAAGCCGAATCAGGACAAATTCTGAGTGCTACCAGCTGAAAATCAGCCCAGGCACCACACTCTAAGCCTGATTTTGTCAGGTCTCAGCTCACCTGTCCCCTCCTCAGGGAGACCATCCCTCATCACTCCCCACTACAGCTGGTCGCCCTTGTTTTTTCTCGCTGTGCCCAGTTCTTGCCTTCCAGCTCCCAACACATTTTGCAGGTGCATATTCAGCTCTGTCTTGGCCGTGTGTCTCCCCTCACCATTAGTTTAAGTTCCAGGGGGGTGGAGGGACCCAGACCCCCAGCCAGGAGCTGACCAAGGGGAAAGGGCATGGAAGAGGGTCTAGTAGGGTGGGTGCCCCTTGGTGACTTTCTCTGACCATCTCTCAAGCTCCTCCCCATTGTCACCTGAAACAGAAGGTCTAGAACAGAACAACAGGAGGGACCCGAAAGGGCCAAGAGCCAAACTGCTTTTGAGTCGGACCATTCTACAGAGTATTTCCTTTGTGAAAATCTCCTCTAGCATAAAGTGTCATGGCTTTCTGGGAGGCCATGGGGCACAATAAAACTATAGCCTTAAAAACAGTCACACCTTTTGCCTTAGCAATTCCACTGAGAGGAATTCTCCCTAAAGAAACAGTCAGAAACACGGCAAAAAGATTTCTGTTCTGAGGATGTCGGCAGCAGCGCTGTTATACTGGCAAAAACAGGCAACTCAGTAATCAATGACAGAGGTTTACATGAGTAAATTATGGTATGTTCAGACAGCAGACTACAAGGCAGCCACTGAAAATCATGTTTTCAGAGGACATTTATTGATAAGGAAAAATGTCCATGACAAATTGTTAAACAGAAAGTGCAAGCTACAAGACTATGTGTGATGTGTGCCCATGTTGGAAAAACCCACAAATTATAAATGTATTATCTGTATAGAAAACAGACAACATGTGTTTGTATCTGTACTGTATCATACCTTTGTTGTATCTTTGGATAATGACATTATAGGTGTTTTTTTTTTATTCTCAGTGTTTTTCTATATTTTCTATGCTATCTGCATTGGGTTACTAATAGCATTTAAATAAAGTAGTAGATATCCCATTTAAAAACAAAGTTAGTAATCAAAACAGGATGGTTCTGGCATATGGATGAACATATAGATCGATGGAATAGAATCAAGAGTCCAGAAATAAAACCACATGTCTACGGTCAACTGATTTTTTTTCCAATAAGAGTGCCAAGACCATTGAACTGCGAAAAAACAGTCTTTTCAACAGCTGATGCTGGGACAACTGGACATCCACATGCAAAAGAATTAAATTGGACCCTACCTCACTCCATATACAAAAATGAACTCAAAATAGATCAAAGACTTAAATGAAAAAGCTAAAACTATAACTCAGAAGAAAAATTGGTGTAAACCTTCACAACCTTGGATTAGGCAATGATTTCTTAGATAGGATACCAAAAGCACAAGCAACAAAAGAAAAAATAAATTGGACTTCATCAAAACGAAAATCTTTTAAGCTGCCAAGGACACTATCAAGAAAATGAAAAGACAATCCACAGAATGGTAGAAATATCAGCAAACCCCGTACCAGATAAGCAACTTGTATCTAGAATATGCAAAGAACTTTTACAACTCAATAGTAAAGAAACAAACAACTCAATTAAAAAATGGGTAAAGGAGATGAAGAGACATTTCTCCAAGGAAGACATACAAAAGGCCAATAAGCACACAAAAAGATGCTTCAAATCATTAGTTATCAGGAAAACGCAAATCAAAGCCACGAGATATGTCCTTTCCCTTGCACTAGGATGGCTAAAACAAAAAAGACAGCGTTGGAGAGAATTCAAACCCTCATATGTTGCTGGTGAGAAGGTGCAAATGGTGCAGCCCCGTTAACAACAGTCTGGCGGGTCCTCAAACGATTAAACAGTTACCATATGACCCAGGACTTCCACTCCTAGGTACATACCCAAGAGAAACGAAGACATATGTCCACACAGAAGCTTGCACCCAAAGATCTATCACAGCATTAGTCATAGTACCCCGAATGTGGAAACAAACCAAATGTCCTTCCACAGACAAGTGGATAAACCAAATGTGGTATATCCAAACGATGGAATGTTACCCAGCCACAAAGAGGAATGAAGTACTGATACATGCTACAGCACGGATGAACCCTGAGAACATTCTACTAAATCAAAGAAGCCAGACACAAATCACATATTATGAGTTCATTCACATGAAATGTTCAGATTAGTCAAATCTATAGAGACAGAAAGTAAATCAGTGGTTGCCAGGGGTGGAGGTGATAGGAGGATGAAGGGGAGATAGCCAAAGAGTATGGGGCATCTCTCCGAGGTGATGACAATGTTCTCAAATAGGCTGTGACAATGGTTGCACATTTCTGTGACTGCACTAATAACCATTGCATTGTATACTTTAAATGGATAAATTGGATCATATGTGAATTTCAAAAAAATAATAATAATAAAATATGAACTTATAAATAAATAAATAAAGCTGGCGCAGAAACAAAAGCTTATCGAAATCAAGCTAGGTAATCTGTCGAGCTCCCCCTTCATGCTGACCCTCTCACTTGCCTGCCTGGGCCCCGCCCTTACCTCCAACCAGCGGGGCATCTCAGCCTCGCCAAGCCCCAACCTTGCTCATGTGCAGTCCGTGCCCTGCCGTGAGCCATCCTGGGCCAGCCAGCTCATTTTACAGACAAGGGAACTGAGGCCCACAGGGGCTGCTTTCCCTGTCTTCAGACTGTCAGTCCAAGCCAAGGATGGAAATGAAAACCTCCAGGTCCTGTACCTGTTCCCCATTGTCTTGCCAGGCGGCCCTTAGAAAGTCCTGGTCCCCTCTACACTTGGTACTCCCAGGAACCCCTGCTCTGCTCTTCTCTGCCTCCAGATGCTGACCCCACCCTCAGGTCAAGACCACTTGCCCTGGGGCTGAGGCCACTCCCGGTGGCCACCTGTTCAACCTCCACCGGCTAATTCACTGGCATCCCTTCCTGCCCTCCCCAAGACTGAGGGTGGGAGGGAAGTGAGGACACCCTTTCTTATCTTCCCTTTCTCCCCAGACAATGGAACGGTTCACAGGTGTCCTTTCCTTTGCTCTCTCCACTCTTGCCCCTTGCACCTCAAAACCTGCCAAAAAGGAGTCCCAAATGCTGGGAACCCAGCAATTTCCATCCTGTGTCCCCGCCCCCCAAGTCCAGGCCGCTGCTAGGAGCACATCTGTCTGGTGACTGAACTCTGCAAAGGCTTTCTGTAAGTGTGACTGCAAATGCAGACAGGTAGATGTGACACCCATCTCACAGATGGAGAAACTGAGCATAGGGAGGATCAATTTGATGCTGCGGATCAGCCGGGGCGTCAACAGCAGAGTCTGGGACTCTCGTCTGAACAGAGTCTCCTCCTGGCACAGGACCCCGGGGGCAGGGAATGAAGGTGAGACCAAGAGCATGTGGCTGCCCACCTTCTGCTGTGATCTCCCCAACCAGAAGCTCAAAAGCCCAGCCAGGTCAGGTCTGGGATTTAATGACCTGGGAGCCTATTCATTCATAACTCTTTCTCTCTCTCTCTCTCTCTCTGCCCCACTGCGATGTCAGCCCCTCTGGCTCCCTCCTCTTCCACCCTCACCCACTTCTGGACACCTTCCATGACATTCTCCCATCTTCACAGACACCCCTTCAGCACTTGGCCCCTCCTTCCCATCCTTGGCTACAAATAGGAGTTCTCACCCTGAGCATGGCCATGAGTCAGCTGGGTGACCCTGGGCAAGGCATCAGGCCTGTGCAGGCCTCAGTGTCCTTATCTGCAAAATGCAAAGCGCGGTGACTCACGTCTGTAATCCTAGCACTTTGGGAGGCCGAGGCGGGAGGATTGCTCAAGGTCAGGAGTTCGAAACCAGCCTGCGCAGGAGAGAGACCCCGTCTCTACTAAAAATAGAAAGAAATTAATTGGACAACTAAAAATATAGAGAAAAAAATTAGCCGGGCATGGTGGTGCATGCCTGTAGTCCCAGCTACTCGGGAGGCTGAGGCAGGAGGATCACTTGAGCCCAGGAGTTTGAAGTTGCAGTGAGCTAGGCTGACCCCACGGCACTCTAGCCCGGGCAACAGAGTGAGATTCTGTCTCAAAAACTAAATAAATAAATAATGCTACTTAGGACATCACAGCTCCTGCCTTTGCTTGGACAGGGCACTGTCACCAGAGGCCCTTCCTCCCACTTGGCCATATGGGGACCTAGGAGCCTTCCCTGAGCCCCTCCCAGCCCCCTAGGCAGAAGCAATCCCTCTGCTCTGTGTCTGGGACTCCTAATATGTGACTCATGCTGCTTTAAAGCACTTGACATGGTGCTTGACGGAGAGTTCTGGTTTGTGTGAGGGTTTCCCTGACAACGCTGCAGGCCAGCTCCTCCTCAACCAGCCCAGAGCCTGGCATATAGTAGCTGCACAGTGAACACCCAGTGACTGATTGAACGAAAGAGCAAACAAGGCACCTTCCAGCTTGGACAGCCTGACACTGTGCTGCAGGGAAGGCCAGGCCAGGAGCCCACCAGCCGGCTGTAAGACACACTCTCAGTGGGGGAAGAGGTCCCTGCAGGGGCAGGGGACACCGACCTCCTTCTGGGGAGCTGTGTCCCTAGCCCAGGGAACAGGGAGGAGGGGGACAAGGCACAAGCTCTCTAACAGTAAGTTTTCCCTTTGAGTTCAGTGATACATCTTTTCCAGATTGCCTGTGACAGCTACTTCCTCCCCACATAATTGAGCGAGATGCTGTTGGGATTGTTTTTGTGCGTATTAATATCACAGCTCCCAAAAGGAGAAAGAGGGACCCAGTGGGGCTTGGTGGGAAGGGGCTTTGGGCCCTCGACTAAGAGCTCAGTGAGAAACCCGGGTCCCACTGAGGGGTGGGGACAGAGGGACACTGCCATACAGAACCGTCAGGCGGAGTGAGACCCCAATGCAAACCCCTGCTCTGCCTGGTTCCCCTCTGTCCTGACTGAGGCGACGGCACCTGCGAGGTGCGACGTCGTAAGGACCACACGACAGTACTCCCGGGAGCTCCCCTGAGTGCGCCTGGCACGCAGAGCACATCCTGTTGATCCGAGCATCCCCTGGCCTGGCCCCACCTCAGTTCCCCGTCTCTCCTGCCCAATTCACAAGCTGATAACAACAGTCGCAGTGACGCAGTGCTCCGTTATGTCTGTAGGGCACGTCACCCTGCCATGCTCCTCACAAGCATGCGACACCTCACTGCACGTTCCGTGAGAGCAGGCAGGACAGACCCCAGACTGGGCGATCCCAGAACAGAGCAGAGAGCACCTCCCGGCCCGCCCTGCCAGGCTGAGCGCCGCCAGCCTCTGGGTCACTTGGCCCTCACTCACGTGCCTTGGAGGCAAGAACATCACACCATTTTCCAGATGGTGAAACTAAATCTTACAGAGGATAGAGGCATGACCCTAAACCCTGCAGTACTGAGAGCCCGGTATGACTGATCTGAAATTTGGGGTTTAACCTGAGCCCCCCCAAAGCTGTCACCTCCTGCCACCACCCTCCCTACTTCTCTTCCCTGATCCCACTCCTCAGCAGACACATCACCCACAGGGGCCAAACCACCCTCCCAGAGCTGCTGACTGGCTCTTTCTCCTGCCTGTCCACTGCCAACCTCTGCCCAGATGTGCTCCTCACCGGGGCCCAGCCAAGGACAGTCCTCCTGTTCCAGAGGCAAAGGACCTGCCCAGAGCCTGGACAGGGAGTGGCTTTACACCAGGCTCTGGGTGGAATGCACAGCTGGCCATGTGGTCATCACTGAGCACCAGTTCTGCAGAGGCACAAGATTCCATAGCACGTTCCTTCTCCTCCTTCAGTAGGGCTTGGCCATCACCTCCTCTGGGAAGTCTTCCCTCATTTCACCAGCTAGGCTTTAGCATGCCTTCCTCCACCTCATCGTCCCCTGACAAACAGATTCCCCCGTTCAAGCCCTCCATATGCCTTGTGTGCGTGGGCACACATCTGTCTCTTTCACTGGGCCTTAAGGGCATGCCTAGTTCATCTTAGTCAAGCCAGAGCCTAACACAGGGGCTGCCATAACATAGGAGGTGTTCAGTATTAGTTGTTGAAAATATAAAAGAATAAACGGAACAGAGGAAAAGAGGCAGAGAGGGAAAGAGGGGGACCACAGCACAGCCCCTCCTCCCAAAGAGGCTACACTGGGGGTGTCCCAATGCCAAACTCTCTCGAGAACTCTGAAGACTTTGCCTCTCTGCCCTGCCCCCAGGAAGCGGTTCAGGAAATGGAGTCAGAGTAGAGGACACGGTGCTACGGGGGGTGGGGGGGCAGACAAACACACAATTCCTCTCCTCTCTGAGCCTCCACTTTCCCATCTGTGAAATGGGAATCCAGTTCTTGAAGACAGGCCAAGCACACGGAGAGTTTACAGTGGGTCCTTCAACCGGGAAAACCACCCGCATCACTACCCGGTCTGAGCTGGCGGGCAGGCCTGTGAGGCCTCGGGGTTCCCCAACCTAAACCCCTCCTCCATTATACAAGGAACACTGGAAACTTGGGGCAGAAATCTACAGCCAGAAGGAACCTGGAGATCTGCTCATTTTGCAGATGGGAAAACTGAGGCCCCAAAAGAGAGGAGGGAAGAGCCTTAGCATGCACTGAGTGTGCCTACCACATGCTAGACTTCCTACAGAACTTCATAAATCCTCACCGCGATCTGTGAGGGAGGGTCAGGGAGAGGGTGGAAGCATCTGAGGTCTCAAAGCAGCAAGTGATGGCAGCAGGATTCGAACTCAAGTGGTTCTGGCTCCAGCTCTTTCCAAGGCACCACATGGCAAAGGCTTCCCCGGAGCCAGGACCACCGGAGCCAATGAATGCAAGATGGTGGTCCCTCGACGCCCAATCTAGTGCCATCTCTTCTAGGCAGTGTGGGACCTTCCCACACTGTCTCACCTTCCGGACCCAGTGTGTCTGATTCAGAGAATCACTGAACACCAGGATTGGACAGGACCATAGTTGGCTCTTCATCTGACTGCTGTACTCTACAGCATCCTCCCTCATAGACCTTCAGCCTGAATTTGTATACCTCCAGTGACAGGAAGCTCACTATCTGTCAGGACACATTACACCTTTTGAATGGCTTCGTTAATTAGGATGTCTTTCCTCTTAATGAATCAAATCTTGGGTCTCTTTTAAAGACCCAAAGACTTCGCATGACTCCTGGCTCCCTCCGTCCACACCTGCTCCCGTTCAGCCCCTCCCTCACACGCCCCTTCTCACCGTCCACCACACCAGCCTCTTCTATTTTCTGACCCTCTTCCCCTCCTCCTCCTTAGTAACCACTTTCTAACCTTTTCTAAGGACAAGGATATCTTTTTTAAAACACTCCATTTAGGAAAAAATATTTCACATCTGTATGAGCAATACACAAATCATAATTCTTAAAAATAACAAATTGCAGGCCAGAGTAATCATAAGTAAATTGATATTGATAAATAAGCTTTTCTCCAGAGCAGTAGGTGGTTTATTTTAATCTAATGAGTTTTGTATTTTCCCAGCTTTCAGATTCCATGATGAAGGGCTGTCTGCAATAGAATTACGACGCTCTCCGAAATATTGTAATTTAATGCCTCATTTTGTCAAGACTTTCTCGAAAATGAGATTTGTTCCCAGTGAAGAATTTTCCCTGGCTCTTTCCCATATGCCCCCCACCCACCTCCCCAGGCATCCAGGTTCTCCTCAGGCCGGGCCCAGTGGGGAGGGCGGGATGAAGGGGGGAGGGGCCAGGTCACACATGGGGGTGCAGGCAGAGGGGAAAGGGGCATGAGGGGACCATGCCTGGCTGGACACAGCCTTGCTGTGTGACCGAGCAGTGCCTCCTGCCAACAGGGAGGGGAGTACAGACAGACCCTCTTCCCCATCCGGGCTAATAGGGCTCCTACCTGTGGGTTAAAGGGGGCAGCAGAAGGACCTGGAGACCCCACAGACAAGGCAGCAGCACAAACCGAGGCTGGGGGAAGAAAGCAGCAAAGCTCTTTGCGAAGAGCCTTTGGGGGTCATTTGGTCGAATGCCCTCCAAGGACAGGGAGCTCAGCACCTCCGCAGCCAGCCTGGTGCTCTCTGAGGGGGCACTGCCAGGCCACTGGAGGGACCTTCTAGATGGGGGTGGTGCTCAGAACCACCGAAGCGGGTAGAGTAGGGGCAGAGAGAGCAGCCGGATCCCTGGACTCACACCCTGACTGCCCGCAAGCCGCTTAGCATCCCTGTGCCTCAGTTTCCCTCATCTCTGAAATGGAGATAATAGTAAGACCTACTTCATAGGGTTGCTATGAGGATCAAATGAGGAAATACGTGTCAAATACCTGGAGTACAAACTCACATACCGTAAGCGCTCAACAAGTGTTCTTATAATAGCATCATCAGCATCACCGTGTGTGTACACAGACTATTGGAGAGGACACGGAAACCAGAACTGACCCCTTCTGGGAGGGAAACCTGGGCGGCTGGAAGAGAGAGGGGGGAGAGAAGTGTCTCATGGATTTCATTTGGGGCCTATTGGACTTTCTGTGTATGCTATATTACCAACCTGAAAATAAATTTGATTAAAACAAGACAATTTGATATTTCAAAAAAGAGAAAGGAAGGATGACAAATTTCTTCTTCTAACAGACCCCAATCTGCCTTTCAGTAACTTCCCCTCCATGTCTGGACTTCTGGTCTCCAGAGTCACACAGTCCCCTTGGAGCAAGTCATTCATTCACTCAACAATCTCTTCCTGAGCACCAGCCAGGGCTGCTGGGTGCAAGGCCTTCCACAGAAGCCAAGACAGACTCTATCCCTGCAGCGCGGCGGCGGGAGGATCGCTCAGCCTCACCAGCAGGGTCCCAGGTACTGAGCAGTGCCGCCCCCGGGGACACCTCCCACTTCCCTTCTTGGATCACACTCCCTTGTCTTCCTGCCTAAGTTCCAGCTCCCCACTTCTGGTTTTTAAATTAGGTGAGTCGACCACTTAATGCTACCCTACTGAAGTGTTCACAGATAAGGTGAACTGCTGTTCACAACTCACTCCAAAATGCATCCAAAAGAGTGGTGTGATGGGCAGAGGGGGAACAGATAGACAGACAGATATATGACAAAGAAAATGAAACAAAACATAAACTATAGAATCCCAGCAGTGGGTATATAGGTGCTCACTGTACAAGTCTTTCAACCTTTCACATGTTCAAAAATTAACATAATGGTGGGGAAAATTAGGAAGATTAAAACCGCACAAACCTTCAAGTGATTTTGCACTAATACATCTGAGTGGCCCCCCAATGCCCTCCCAGACTGAGGACTTTCCAGGGGGAAAATGTCTCTGCATGTCCATGTTAAAGGGTCTGGGAGCTGCCCCTCTCCAGGGCCTTTCTCACACCAGCCCCACTGGGAAGGGCACAGTGGTGGCCTCAGGGGACAGGGATAAGGGCCAGGGCAGGGGCTGAGAGGACGCTTCTTCATCCCCCTCAAGGTCATTTCACTCTCCAGAGTATCCATTCTGGCAGCACAAGAGCCCAGGGCCAGTCCATCCAGAGAGAAGAAAGCTTTGCACACTCAGGTGCTGCAGGGCGCAGAGAAGGCAGTACCGGAGGGAGGGAGGAATGTACGCATCTTTTAGAGCACAGGGAGGGAGCAGGTGGCTGAATCCACACTGGGGCCACAGAAGAACACTAACCCACAGTGCCCTCAGGGTCATAATATGGAATCCCTGACACCTTCCCAGACTTTTCTCATACTTAACAATAACAACAAAAACAAGGATAAAAATTGTCATTATCATAGCTATCCTTTGTCGAATGCACACTATGTGGCAAACACCGTTTATTAGTTAGATCTTACAACCATTCAATAAGGAGGATGCTATTACTGTTATACCTATTTTACAGATGAGGAGATTGAAGCTAAGAAAAGGTCATGAATCCAAGGTTACTCAGCCGGTACAGTGAACTGGAATCCCAATTGGGTACTGCTTCCGGCTGTGCTGCCATAACTTTGGCAGACAAACTAACCATCTCAAGGAAGCTAGAAAATCTGGACCAAAAACTAAAAATCTGCTTGGAGGTACCAGAGAACTGTCAGGGCAGACAGAGGTGAGGTGCAAAGATCCACAGAGAAAGGAAGCTCCCAGGGTAGCCCAACCTTCTGAGAGCCTCCTTTGCACTCAGGGCTTTGCCAAGAAATGGGAGTGGAAAAGCCAGCAGAACTTGCACCATCGCATAAACCTGGGGAGATTAAAACTGAGGTTGGGGCCAACAAGGCAGCCAGGACTTGGGGATCCCAGATCCCAGAGAGAGAAGTGAACTCAGCACTCAGGACCAGTTTTCCTCTCAAAATATCTGCTATTTCTTAAACTGCGGCGAGGAGCAGTTAAGGGACCAAGCAGAAAGCAACTGAATGGCAGAGCGGAGTTTTCAGTTGACTCATGTTAACAGGAGACAAAAACTGGAACTTAGACCCACCGAGGAGACTAGCCAGCCTTAACACCCCAGGCTCTCAGTGACCTGACCCCTGGAGAATTGTTTTGGGAGTGGATGAACCAGTGGATGAAGTAGATCAAGCATTATAAATACTTTAACCCAGCCAGGCGCAGTGGCTCACACCTGTAATCCTAGCACTATGGGAGGCTGAGGCGGGAGGTTCACTTGAGGTCAGGAGTTCAAGACCAGCCTCAGCAAGAGTGAGACCCCATCTACTAAAAATAGAAAAATTAATCAGGCGTGGTGGCATGCACCTGTAGTCCCAGCTACTCAGGAGGCTGAGGCAGGAGGATCGCTTAAGCCTGGGAGTTTGAGGTTGCAGTGAGGTAGGCTGATACCACTGCACTGTACCTGGGGTGACAGAGTGAGACTCTGCCTCAAAAAAAAAAAAAGAAAAGAAAAGAAAACACTTTAACCCAGCCTGAGTCAGCTGAGGCCCTGCCTGGCCTGGGACGATGGGCTGCTCTACTGCCTGCCAGATGATAAGGAGAATTTTCTCTAAAAAGCATCAGCATCATCCAGAGCCCTGACAATGTTTCATACAAAATGACTGACATTTATAAAAAATTACCAGCCCTATCATTACCAGGACAAAGGAAAAAAACAGACAATAAAAACAAGCTCATAGGTCATTCAGATACTGAAGTTATCAAATATGGGATTAAAAAATTACAGTGATTACACATTCAAGAAAATAGTTGACCAGAAAAGATAATTTCACCAGAGAATTAGAGACTACAAAATAAATGAAAAGAAATTCCAAAAATGAATAATATAGTAAGTCAAGATCTGAATGGATGGGTTTACCAGTGAATTAGACACAGCTGAAAAGAAGAATGAACTGAACTTTGTCTAGTAGAAAATAACCAGAATGAAGCAGACAGAAAAACACATACAGGAAACTGATAAAATGCTTGAATATACCTGGTGCAAATGTCTAGTACAGATGTGTAATTTAAGTCCCAAAGAAAGATCAGAGAGAATAGGGCAGAAGCAATAGTTGAACACATATTGGCCAAAAACCTTGAAACTGAATAAAAATATCAAGCCACAGATTGGATTAATGCTATGAATAAAAATCAGGATAAATCAAAGTATAACTGTTGAAAACCAATGGCAAAAACAAAAAATTTAAAGGAGCTGAAGAGAAAAGACATGTTAGGCTCACAGGTGCTAATAAAACTTACAAGTGACTTTTTAAAAGAAACTATGAGAGCCAGAACACGATGAATTGAACGACATCTTTAGTGTGACAAGAAAATTCTACACTCAGTAAAAATTTCCTTCAAAAGTGAAGGTGTAATAAATACATTCAAAGATGAACAAAAACTGCAAAAATCCCACAGCAGAGCCAGACTGCTACGGATCTTCAGACAATGAGAAAATTATTCCAAAGGAAAACGTGAAATACAATGAAGAATAAAGAATATCACAAAGGGTAAATATATAAGCAAATGAATATTGACTGAAAGAAGAAACTACAATAATGTCTTGTGAAATGTAAAATATATGTACAATTAACATTTAAAACAACCACTAACCTTGAAGGAAGAAGGGTAGTACATGGAGTTAAAGTGTTCTAAACGCCTAGATTTGTCTGAGAGACAGTAAAAAAAAAAAAAAAAAATGACTCCAGTAAGTTAAGAATACAAGCTATAATCTTTAGGGTATCCGCTGCAAAAAGACTACAGGACTATTCAATTAGCAAGCTAATAGAGGGGGAAAATGAGCAGTAAAAATATTCAAATAATCTAAAAGAAAGTAATAATGTAGTAGAAAAAGGAAGATCAAGCAGGTGGACAAATAGAAACTATTAAGATAGTAGAAATTACCTAAATACATCAGTAATCACATTAAGTGTAAATGCACCAAATACTAAAAAACAGGCCAGATTTTAAAACAACTACATTCTGTTTACAGAAGACATACCTTAAATATAAGGAAACATAAATCCTGAAATCAAGATTTGAGAAAAGTTATGTCATGCAAAATCTAGTCAAAAGAAAGCTGGCATAGCTACTACAACAGCAAACACGTTACACCTTAAGGAAAAATCTGCTAGACATCACTAATACTAGCTACTAGATGTTATAAATATTATTAAAGACACATATTTTAAAGACAGACATTTTAACATGATCAAAGGGTAAATCCACCAGGAAAGCAGTTGAAGATAAAGTAAAAAGATAAAGCAATTGTAAATTTTTACCTACTTAATAATGCAGCTTAAAAATACATAAAAATTGGCAAAACTAGAAAGATAAATAGACAAATTCACAATAGTAATGAGAGACTTCAACACACCTTTCTCAGTAACTGACAGAAAAGGTAGAAAACAAATCAGTAAGGAAACCAACATCCGAACAACATGATTTACATATTTAATCTCATTGACAAAATTGAACACTATACACAATAACAGAATAATCATTATTCTCATGGGACAATGGAAAAATTTACCAAAATCCACCATGCCGGGCCATAAAGTAACTCTCAAAACATTTCAAAGAACTGAAATCTGTCAAAGTACATTCTCTGATCATAGTAGAATTAAGCTAAAAAACAACCATATAAAAATATAAAATATAAAAAAATTAGGGAATCCCCAAATGTTTGAAAATAAAGCAAGGCAGTTCTAAAAAACCCATAGATCAGACACAGTGGCTCATGCCTGTAATTCTAGCACTCTGGGAGGCAGAGTTGGGAGGATCACTTGAGGCCAGGAGTTCAAGACCAGCCTGAGCAACACAGCAAAACCTGTCTCAAAAAAAAAAAAAAGTGTGGTACTGACATAAAGACCAACATATAGACCAATGGAATAGAGCAGAAAGCCCAGAAATAAACCATAACATATATGGTCAACTGATTTTCAACAAGGGTGCCAAGATAATTCAATGGGGGAAAATGGTCTTTTCAACAAATGATGCTGGGCAAACTGTATATACACATGCAAAAGAATCAAGTTAGTCTCTTACCTTATACCATATACAAAAACTAACTCAAAAGGGATCAAAGGCCTAAACATAAGAACTAAATCTATAAACTTCTTAGAAGTATATTCCCCTTAGAAAACACAGGGGAAAAATCTTCATGATACTGGATTTAGCAAATGATTTCTCAGATACGACACCAAAAGCGCCAGTAACAATAATAACAAAAAAGATATCTGGACTTCAGCAAGATTAAAACTTATATGCATCAAAGGAAACTATTTGTAAAAAAAATTTATACTAGAGTAAAAAAGCAGCCTACAGACTGGGAATAATATATTTATAAATCATATATCTGATAAAAGATTAGTATCCAGAATATATAAAGAACTACAACTTAACAACAACAAACAACCCAATTCAAAACTAGGCAAAAGATTTAAAAAGCCATTTTGCCACAGAAGATATACAAATGGACAATAAGCACGTGACAAGGTGTTCAACATCACTAGCCACTGGGGAAATGCAAATCAAAACCACAATGTGACAGCACTTCACATCCATCAGGACGGCTATTATCGAAAAATAAAAATTAACTAGTATTGACATGTGGAGAAACTGTACCCCTCATGCATTGCTGGTGGGAATACAAAATGGTGCAGCTGCTGTGAAAAACAGTATAATAGTCTCTAAAAAAAACCTTAAACATAGAATTACCATATTATCCAGGAATTCCACTCCTAGATATGTACTCAAAAGAATTGACAACAGGGACTCAAACAGATATTTGTACACTCATGTTCACAGCAGCATTATTCATAACAACCAGAAGGTGGAAACACTTCAAATGTCTATTAACAGATGGATAAATAAAACCTGGTATATATATACAGTGTGGTCTTACTTCAAACTTTAAAAGAAATGAAATTCATATACATACATGAAATTCATATACATACACATGCTACAATATGAATGAGCCTTGAAAACATTATGCTAACTAAAATAAGCCAGACACAAAAAGACAAATACTGTATGATTCCACTTACACAAGATACCTGGAATAGGCAAATGTACAGAGACAGAAAATAGAAGAGTTTACCAGGGGCTGTGGGAAAAAGAATAGAGAGTTATTGTTTAATGGGTACAGAGTTTCTCTTTGGAATGAAGAAAAAGTTTTGGAAATGGATAGTGTAATGGTTGCACAACATTGTGAATGTACTTAATGCTACAGAACTATTCCCTTAAAAATGGTTTAAATGGTAAATTTTCTTTTATATATATTTTACTAGAGTTTTGAAAATAAAAGATTAGAAGAAAACTTTCCTAATTTGGTGAATGGCATCTACAAAAAATCCTACAGCAAACATCATACTTAATGGTAAACTATTGAAAGCTTTCTCCTTGATACCAGAATCAAAATAAGGATGCCTATTAGCACCACTTCCATTCATTATTTTGCTAGAAGTCCTTGCCATTGCAATAAGGCAAGAAAAAAGTGCTGAAAGGAAGGTACAAAATTGTTATTAGTTACAGAAAACATGATCATACATGTTAAAAAATCAAAAAATTCTATAAATAAACTACCAGAATTAATAAGAAAATTAAGGCTGCAGAAAAAGATCAATATTTTTAAAAATCAATTGTACTTTTATATGATAAACAAATAATAAGAAACAAAAAAATCACTTACAACGGTATAAAAACATAAAACACATAGAAATAAATCTAATTTAAAAAGTACAAGACTGCTACACAGACAACTAAAAAGCATTCTTTTTTTTTTGAGACAGAGTCTCACTCTGTTACCCGGGCTAGAGTGCCGTGGTATCAGCCTAGCTCACAGCAACCTCAAACTGCTGGGCTCAAGCGATCCTCCTGCCTCAGCCTCCCGGGTAGCTGTGACTACAGGCATGCGCCACCATGCCCAGCTCATTTTTTCTATATATTTTTAATTGGCAATTACTTTCTTTCTATTTTTAGTAGAGACGGGGTCTCTCTCTTGCCCAGGCTGGTTTCGAAATGCTGACCTTGAGCGATCCTCCCGTCTAGGCCTCCCAGAGTGCTAGGATTACAGGCGTGAGCCACGGCGCCCGGCCTAAAAAGCATTCTTGAATGAAATTTATTACGAACCAGATAAATGGAGGAGCATATATTGTTTATGGATTGGAAAACTCAATATTATAAAGACGTCAATTTTCCTCAGATTGATCTCTTTCTCTCAATCAAAATCTCAGCAGGGTTTTGTGGAATTTCAAAAGATGATTCTAAATTCATATAGAAATGCAAAAAGCTGAAAATAAACAAGAGTCTTAAGGAAGAACAAAACTGAAGAATTTACACCACCAGATATCAAGACTATATATATAAAGCTATATTGGTATAAGAACAAATACCAATAGAATTACATATACACATATGTATGCCAACAGGCACATGCACCAAAAGTTCATAACAGCCTCAAACCGGAAGCAACCCAGTTGTCCATCAACAGTAGAATGGGTAAATCGTGTTATATTCACATCACGGACTACGATGCAATAATGAAAACGAACCAGTGTTAACTATACACAACAGGATGAATCTCACAAACAAGTTAAGTGGAAGGAAACATCACAAAGAGAACCCACTGTATGATTCAATTTATATAAAGTCCAAAATAGGCAAAATGAATCTACGGCATTACAAGTCAGGATAGGAGTTATCTTTGGGGGATAATGCAGGGGAGACCGCTTTGGGTAACTGCTTTTTGCTTGGGTGACAGTCACATAGCAGTAGTCACTCTGTGATAACTTGGGCTATATGACTTGTACGTATGATTTGTACATTTTTCTGTATATGTTATACTTCAATTAAAAAGTTGACTAAAAAAGTCCCAATTGGCTTGGCACCAACATCAGTGCTACTAACTGCTGCCCACCTGCCTCTCTTTCTGCCCTCCTGCCATGGGAAGCACAGTGCCAGTGGGCACAAAGAGAAGCCACGGCCTCAGGGCAAGGGGCCCTCCCTCTCCAGGAAGTCTTCCAGGGCTGCCCCCTCTTTCAACCTACATAGCTTTTCTCATACATATGATAGTTACTGTTGGCACCCCCAGGCAGCCTGCAAGACCATGAGCTCCCAGAATGCAGGAGCTGAGAATAACAATAGCATAATAATAAATAATAGCAACATTTGTTGAACATTTACTATGTGGCAAGCACTTTTTCTAAGCACTTTACATGCAATAACTCATTTAATCCTGCAAATAACCCTTTGAGTTAAATACTGTTATCCCCATTTTCCAGATGAGAAAACTGAAGAATAGAATGATCAATGAATGATTTAGTTGCCTAAAGTCACACAGCTCATAAGTGGAAGAGCTAAGATTTGAACCTGGGTAGTCTAGACTGGCTCCAGAGCCAGAAATATTTCCCCTTGTTAGGGGATGGGCCCTCAGCTAAGGCCTGGTGCCCCAGCCAAACCCACCCAGACCAGGCACAAAGGAAGAGTTACTCCCCATCTCTTCCAGGCAGGTCAACATGCCTGTGCACAGAGATGACGTGTGTAGCCCCTTGAAGGCTCAGTTCTAAGACTGCAGGGCAGCAGGCAGGCCCCAGCCTGGGATCCCAAGCCTGGGGAGCAGGCTGAGGCTGCAGCATGGGCTTGGGTAGAAGTCCCTTTGCAATCCTTGGGAGGAGGGTCTCGGAGCTGCTCGGGGGTCAGGCCCCTGATGACAGCACTCAAGACAACGGAGGAAGGAGACACCAGCAGCACCTTTTCCTGTCCCAGGCACTGGCCAGGGGCCCTCTCCTGCCCACCCCCAGGCCAGAGGTCAGGAAAAAGCCCCTAGGAAGGTAAAACCAGGCTCCTTTGGGAATGAATTCTAGCCTCCACCCAACATACACATAACTGGTTTCTCCATGGGTCTGCCTTCAACCCCTCCTGCTGCAAAGTCATCTCATTCCTTTGCTCCTAAACAATGCGTTTAAGCTCCCTGCCCTTTGAAGAGGCCCTCACCTCTGCCCAGAGACTTCCTTCGCTGGCCTGGGAGGTATGGGAGCTGCAGCAGCTCCTATGTGTCAGGTCTGCATGGGTGCAGCCAGGGCTCCAGTGACAAACACTTCAAATGACAGACCCCACAGCATTAGAAGGGAAAGCCAGGGTATCCCCTACCTCTCGTTAGAAGCCAAAGCCTCAGGAGACAAAAGGTCCTGCCCAGAAGCCTTCTTTTTCCATGGCAGCCAGAAGTAGCCCAGAGAGAGGGCTATCTTGGCAAAAGTAACACAGCACATCTGGTGCCAGCAACCAAGGGCAGGCCTGATACCCAGTACAGCAAACAGACCTGGAAATCAGACCTGGGGGCAGGGCGCGAGAGGAGGCCCACCCTCACATTTAGCCAACGCATGCGTATGCACGCACCCAGACACACGCACGCACGCACGCGTGCATCCAAGGCCGTCTGAGTCAATGCCAGAAAGGAGGCGTGGTTAGTGCACTGAACCTCTGAGCCAGGCAGCTGAAAGGAAAGCAGGAAGGGAAAAGGAGAAATTGTGTCTCCACCTGGCCTTTCCCAGGCCCCTCTGCCCTCGCCTCTGACACCCAGGCCCCCTGCAGTGGCTCCCGAGGAAGCTGTGAAGCACACAGGTGCAACGAGGTCACCTAGTTAACAGCCTCCCTCTCGCTGTATTATTCATGGGCTCCCTTCTTCCGGCCTGAGCTCCAGTTTCCAACAGCCCTCAGGCAAGCAGTAGCCCCAGCTTGGCAGGTCAACCGCCTGGCCAGTCTCGCCCGCAGCCACCCCCACTCTTTACACCCCACACCCTTCCAACGCCCTTCCTGGGATACAGCCATCCCCATGGTAACTCAGCCCCCAGCGGCCACGTGCACTTCAGGTAAAGGGGAGGACTTTGGGGGCAGAGAGGAAGAGCCAAGAAAGAAAACCTTGGCTGAGTCAGCACGAGACACTACAATTTCCAAAGGAAGCTGAAGCACTCCTCTCTCTCTCTGTCCCACACACACACACGCTGCACCAACTGTCCCAAACACGGTGCTCTGAATGTGAGAGCTCATGGCGACAGCCCATGCCATGTCCATTCCTCTACCTTTGTATGCCTTGCACAGTGTCCTGCAAACAGTAGGTTTTTATTAAATATTTGTTGACTTGCACAACTTCCCCAAAAAGATAGACGTCAAATTGATAAGGGTGGCATCAAGCCATTCCAAAGACATTATTTTTTGGGTTCCAAGATTGTCCTGTTATTTAAATATCTCTCTGCACATATCTTATAAATATCAATGCACAGTTCAAGTCATTGATACAGAGTGATAATAAAAACAACATGTATTTATTTATCGTGATTTGTATATATCTCAATTCATTTTCCCAAGCACTTTTATGTATTTCACAAGAGCCCCTTCCTCCCTGAATCAAGTGGATTGGCCAGCAGGGGTTTGTCCCCCACTTTACAGACGAGAAAAGTGTGGCCCAGAGGATGAAAGCACATGGGTCCACACAGGGACCATCACTAAAGTCCTCACACACTTGTCGGGGGCACTTTTCTTCATCATTCACATTTCACCGCCTCACGGTTACCATGCAAACACCAACACGATAGAAGGACAAGCGAAGTTACTGGGGCCGACGCCCAGGAAGTCCAGGCCCAGGTGCGTTTAGACTAACACTATCCCCCCCCAGGATACTGCAGGGAGCCCGCGAGCCAGCCTGGCCAACGGCAGGGAGAGACATGAGGCTTGGATAAAATTCCAGGCACCATTGCATGCAGCCCCTTGTTTCACAGACGGGAAGGGTCTGGCTGGGGTCTTCAGGTCCAGGCAGGTGCAGAGCCCCTGACATAGGTGGCCTTCCCAGATGGGGGCAACCTGCTCAGGGCAGATGACCTGCTTCAATCACTGTCACAGACGTTCCCTACCCAGCCTCACTCTCTCACAGCCCCGGCCTGGATGCTGCAGGGCCCGAATGTTCAACCTTAGCCCAGGGTCAACGACAGGGAGAGAGCACAGACAGCAATAAACACATGTGGCAGGACTGGATCAAAAAGGGGTGACCCAACCCCAGCCCCAGCCCTACCACTGCCTCTCTGTGGACCCGAGTAGGTCTTTGTCATTTCTGAGCTCAGTTTCCATCTGTATGTGGAGGGATGTGGCTCTGGCCTCCTTTAAGTGCAATAGAGAGTAATGATTAAGGAGCCAGCCTGCCTTGGCTCAAATCCGCCCCACCACCTGCTAGCTGTGTGACTTTGGGCCAGTTAACCTCTCCCTGTGCCTCAGATTTTGCATCTGTAGAACATGGGCAACAGCAGCCCCTTTCTCATGCAGTTGTGAGGACTGAGTCGGGTATTTTAGCTGAAGTACTAAGCGCAGGGCCTGGCACACAGTAAGTGCGTAATAAACACTTCTCGTTACTACTGTTGGCTCTGACACTAAGTCTGTAACAGAAGTCACAAACTGGCTGTGCATGGGCCACATGGTTTTCCCACCATACACACTCCACAAGGGCAGGGGCCACTGATGGGCCCAGGGGCCTGGAACAGTGCCTGGCACATAGTAAGGGCTCAATAACTACTCGCTAAATGAATGAATGGCCTCACTGTGTTTTCACATATTTGAATGAGTTGCTGCGTTTTTGTTTTGTTTTTTTTTTTTTTGAGTTGCTACGTTTTAAATAGGTAGGTTTTGTTGGGATTTTTTAAAAATCTGGATTTCTGGATTCTTTGGAAAAATCAAACGGTCCGGCCAGCCTAAAAGTTGTTCTGCGCACCTGCCTAGGAACACAAGAAAAATGCTAGTGGCTTTAAACGGGGTGAGCATGTGCAGTTTGCCACAGTGCCTGCCAGCTACCTGGACCCCAAATGCTCACTCCTGGCCCAGGGACGCCTAAACAGCAAGGGAAGTTGGCATTTACCTGGCCCCAGGCGTCTGCCCACTGCGACTTCTTCCAAGCCCCAAGTCTGGCAGAGGAGATGGGCCCCAAGTCTGCTCAGCATCCCAAGACACTCTGGCATCCAAGCCCGCTCTGCTGTGGACAGGCCAGAACCCTCCACCCCACCCCGAGAGGGGGACCCACACGCTGTGCACTGCTGCAGCTTCCTCAGCCTGTTAGACCATCTCACTCCCTGTTTGGAAAACTCCCAGGTGCAAAAACCAAGAGAAAAACGAACTTAATACTCATCGTTTTCATGGAAAGAGCACAGAGAAGATGGGAAACAAACACCCCGGTCCCTCACCCTACACACCCCAGAGATAAATTTTTTTTTTTTTTTTTTTTTTGAGACAGAGTCTCACTCTGTTGCCCGGGCTAGAGTGCCGTGGCGTCAGCCTAGCTCACAGCAACCTCAAACTCCTGGGCTCAAGCGATCCTTCCGCCTCAGCCTCCCAAGTAGCTGGGACTACAGGCATGCGCCACCATGCCCAGCTAATTTTTTCTATATATATTTAGTTGGCCAATTAATTTGTTTCTATTATTAGTAGAGACGGGGTCTCGCTCTTGCTCAG